>CM070093.1:2905000-2977500 GCA_036178185.1 Liparis tanakae
TAAAAGATGCCGAGTGAGAGATTCTGTCCAGAACGGTAAACTCTTCGTAGCAGCAGTGAGGTCTTTTGTTCTTTCTGAAAACATGCCGACGTTCAACAAACGGCAACGCTCCCTCCACCGGGCCAAGTTCCCGTCAAAACCAGGTGGAGGTGAGTGGGAGAGGGATTAGTGCTTGTCAGTCCGTTTCAATGAGTTGCTACGAGCTGTTCAATCAATAACCTGCTCGCAAGCCTGGCTTCAAAGTGCTGAAGTGTATTAGACGTCAGTCCTCGGGACTCAAAATGCTGCAAACAGCCCAGGTATGGAGTTCAGGAACAGACATTAATGGGTCTCCACGCTCAAAAGGTTGCGGAGTCAAACGGGGCAGGAGAAAAAAAAACTGATTTGAATTGCAAAGAGGACGTAATTACAAATCCAAATGTTTCATCAATGGAGCCAGTCGCAGTCAGCATCACTGTCACCTCTCGTATATAATTCCTTCCTCTTTGCAATTCAAATCCTCCTCTGCACATGATCACCGTTAAGCATTCTTAGCTCCAAGCGATCGTATTTTGAGGAGTGGAGACGTTACCCTGCAGACGCACACATACCATCTGGACACATGCGGCACATATGCACTGATGAATACATACATTAAAGATTAAAGGAGCTTCATATTTTATACAGACGTATTGCAGAAACATAAGTGTTGGCTCGGTGTGGAGAGATGTGACGGACAACATGCATGCAGACAGCTTCCATTAATACTTCAGCAATAAGTGATACTTGCATGCCAGAACTGGACTCACGGGTTATATTTTCTTTCTTTATATATATATATATATATATATATATATATATATATATATACACACATAAATATATTTTTATAAATATATATATATTATATATATATATATATATATAAAAAAGTTATGTATTATTCTCGGGCGGTAAAGCTTATTTAACAGCAGAGCCCACAAAACCTCCATTGAAAATATAAGCCGTCACAAAATTCACCAAAATTATTTTTAACAGTTTTTTGTGCCAATTGTCTATTTGTTGTCAAATTTCACTCAGAATATGAATGTAGCGAGAGTCTATAACCATGTGCAGATTTCATAGCATAGGAATAGAATAGCAACACCTACCGTAATGTCAGTATTTAAGGCGAGACAATTCTATTAAACATTATACTGCATTTTAAATTACATCAGAGTGTTACCTTTCAAAAGAGACTGACAGCATGCATTTACTCAAAATGGTTCTACTGCAGTTTTTTTTTTACTTTGGGAAGGCCTGGATAGGCGTTTTTGGTGAATTCTACAGGAATGCTAAGAGGTTTTAAATATTAGCCGGAGCCAATCAACTGCCCAACGAGTCTATCCGATCCAAAGGAACGCCACGTAAGCTCTTTCCTTTGCGTATGTCTATAAACGTGACACGGGGGGAAGGAAGTTGAGGCTTGTTTCAATGAAATCCTGAAAGTGTGTGTGTGTGTAGGTGTGGACTCTGTGTGGCTGACACTACTGTTCCACTGGGACCATAGAAAATGTGCCATGTCTTCAAACACTTCAATGTTCAATGATCTTCAGGCATATCAGTCATGGCCCGTGAGTTATCGACTGCAGCGTCGGCTCTGAATACACATCAGGACCACGGCAGCTGCCCCCGTTTCCCAGAAGGCCGAGCTGCAGCAGGACATCCTGGCGTGAACCGGGAGGCTCAGCGGAGGAATATTGACAGGAGGAAACGATAATTACGAGATCGCTCTCCATACCTCCGCTGCTCGTTCATCCTTCCGCTCATTCACTCACCCGCCGATGTGTTTACTCATTCGTTCATTCACTGACACACTTCACTGTCTTGCTCCCTAACTTCCTTCCTTCATCACTTCCAAAACTCTTTCTTCCCGACAATCATTTTTAAACCATCAGAAATTGTATCTGAATCCGTCTTCCAGAAAAACGATGTCTGGTTGTTTCAGCATATATATATATATATATATATATATATATATATATATATATATATATATATATATATATATATATATATTCCTCTGCGTTTTAAAGGTTACAGCAGTGTAAGAGCCAAATGCATGATTTCATTCGTTATAATAATTTAGTTTAGAAAGATTTAAAAAGGTAACTGAAGATAAATCTTTTTCATTATAATTTGAAAGAACAATTAGGTTAACATATATAATGTATTGTATTTAAAAGCTGAATAACAATCAGATGACGTCATGTCAGAATAACACCTTAGAGATCAAATCTCAGAGATGTTGGAAGCGACATCGTTCTTTGACCGTGTGAACATGTAACGCTACATTTTCTAGTGAAATTAATAGTTTCTAAAGGTGCGTTCACACCAAAAGCGAAACTATTTATTTGCGCGACCGAATCCCATGAAAAGTCAACGTACAGACGCATGTGGCTGCGATAGACGCCGTATTTTCCCAGGCAGCATGTTTGGGACGACGCAATGTGGGTAAGGCGTTTACAGCGTTGAAATATTTCCACTTTGAGGCGTCATCTCTCAACTCGGGCCAATCGGCTCTTGAGTTCTCTCTCTAGCTGGAGGCGGAAGTCTTTCAGGCGTAACGGTGACTTCATGGTGAAAGTGGCCGAGCTGAGCGAGCCTACGGGTGATGTCATCAACCCAAACACGAGGGCGTCAGTGTGTGGGACGTCCTCAACAAGTATGAAGCAGAACTAGTGGGGAGTTATTCTGGTGGATGAAGGAGATGCTAACGGTCTTTACGGAGATGAGACACAGAGATAAGCCTCGCCCCTCGCGGAGCATCTCAACGTTCATGGCGAGAACACGGTGAACGGTCGAGCGAGTAAACTCACGCGTTTAGGGCGACGCGAAAAATCGCTTCGCTTTTGGTGTGAACGCACCTAAAGACTGAACTCAAGCTTGTGGTACAGAAGTCCCAGAACTATCCGGAGTGCCGCTACAAGCAGGACCTCCTCCTAAACAAGCACAATAGGGTTTTCTTCTTGCGTCAGGTTGCCATTTCTCGTGCTATTATTAGTCTAAAAACGCCGTCGCTGAAGACCACCAACATTGCATTCTCCTGCCGACACACCAAGACGATTATATGAATATGCACCGCCAGCTGTTCGTCTCCCGGCCGTGGCGCTCCGGTTGCACGCGGGCTCTTAAAAGAAGACGTACTGCCACACACGCAACCTGGGGCTCAGTCCTTCACGAGGGGAAACGGCACCGCTTCAAGGGCACTCGACACGTTTCCGGAGCCGCTCGCGATCCGTCTCGTTTTGCGGCGATCCGTCCGTGACGTGCTTCGATGCTAATCTGCGTTGCCTGAAGCCGTCCGGGGGGACGCGGACGGGTGTTCGGTATGCACACCTCTGCAGCACCGCTGGGACCGAAGACGTGGAAACGGCGTGGACTGAACTGAGTTAAGAGCGTACAGATATTTACATTCAGAGCGCCGTCTGCTTTCCGCACGTGATCAGACGCGCCGGACGAGGATCACATCGACGCGGGATCAGGGAACGTTCCGGTGGCCTCAAAGCAGTTTCTACTGCCGCGTTATCCTATGCGGATCCATCTGGTGGAGAGAAACAACAACACTCGACTCTCCTTTTCAATTTGAGAAGGACAAATGCCTTTGATGTCGAGTACCGTTTTGCCGTTATTTCCACACGTAATGCACGGCGAGCGCCGGCTGAGGACGTGAAGTCGGTCTGGGAGATTGCGATGAATAAATACGACATTAGGACATTCATCCGTTCCATAATGGGAAATCAAGTCTTATTTATCCAATGTAAAATGCATATTTTTTTGCAGAGTCGAGAGCTGCAATTCTTTCGATTTAGATCAAATATACTTGACCACCGGGCAGACACTGTAGTAAGTGATGAGAACAACGTTTTATCTTCTAAAACACGTCTCCTAACATTTGCAATGAAAGCTGAATGTTTCATATTTACTCTGAAGTAGGACTTTTGTACTATATGCATCGTCTATGCTAGGACTCCAAAACATCTAAAGAACTGAGAAAACAGGCAAGTTATACGATGGAAGTTCATGTAATTGTGACAACACTTTGTTTTTTAAAGGTTATCAGATGCTAGAGAGACTTCAGGGATGACCTATCCCGTCTCCGAGGCCCATGAAAGGATTCCTTGTGCCGACGGCTCTACACCGGAGACAAATTCTCACACAGTCGGTCGATAAATTGATCCTGACGCAAGCCTATAATTAGTCTCATATCACGCGACCCTTATGTAATCCTCGGAAATCCAAATTGAATTGGCCGACTGCAGCCGAGGTTCGCCTCTCGGTGACGGCGAGCGGTCGTCACGAGGGGAAAGCGGGGCGGCCGGATCCCCGCGGGGAGAATGTTTCATCTGGAAAGATTACCGACGGCAGCCGTGGCCTCTCTCCTCGGCCCCCTGGCTTTGATCCTAACTCTCTCTGAATGGTAATCACCTGGGAAAAGGTCCCAATTATCCGCCCGGAGCTCTCAGAGGTACAATGTCCCCGTCGCTCCCTCGGCCACGGATTAGGCGCAGACACGAGGATGCAGACGGGCGCGGCGGCAGCGGCATACTGTTTGCGTTACATCGACCGCGCTCAGACCTCCAGCTCCCTCGGTTGAAGCTTCACGGGAGCACTTTGACATTTTGAGAAATCTCTCGTCGGTCGTCTGTGTGTGTTTGGCAGGGTTCGTACGGTCATGTAAAACCTGTAAAAATCATGGAATTTTAAAATGGTCATTTCCAGGCCTGGAAAAGTCATGGAAAAAACTTAAATCATAAAAGTTTTGGAAAAAGTCATGGAAATTTATTGTAATCACATGTTCATTCACGCCGAGTTTGAAACAATTAATATGTTTTTTTTTTTAAGAAAAACGCTCAAAATATAAGCCGGCGTACACTCTTAATACGTAAAATGTTCTAAATGTTTCATGTTTTTACCGAAATTTCAATTTGGTCATGGAAAATTGGTTTAAAGTCATGGAAAAGTCCCGGAAATCCATCGGTCAAAATGTGTAAGAACCCTGCTTGGGTATGGAGATCAGTCCGGGACGTGTTCGGTCTGCACTGACTGGAAGCAGGTGACAGCGGTGACAGCTGGCAGCCGATGGAGAAAATAAAACATCATTAAACGTTGACATTCGAAATGGTCTTATTTACATGCTGTAGCATTTCAGCTAACGAACTTGGCAGCAACACATCTGAGATTGACCCGAGCTTCGCTGGGTAACCGTGCACAATCTTTAAAGCCCCATTATGTAGTTTTTCCCTTGTAACGCCCCCTTCAGGTATTTAACGTTTACTTCAGTGTCGTAAATACCCAGTTACGACAATATTTTTCAAGCGGTTATTTTAAGGTACAATTGTAACATAGTGTTGCTTTAACTTTACGATGGGAGACGGACCGCGGCAGTCATTGTAAATGTGTTGGTCCGACGTCACTGAGCTAAAACACATTTCTGACCAGAATTCATATGCTATGAGATTTCCTCATTGATGAGGTGAGGGCATTTGACATTTCATAACCGCGAGGAAGGGATGCTAGCTTTGCAAAGCCATTAAACATAATTATAACTTTAATTTAATCAGAATCAGAACACACGTTGATTATATATGTGCTCTGCAATTATTTTGTCACTCTGAAGGTCTAAGACTTGCTCGTTCTCACAGGGATAGCCGAAGAAAAATAACCGCGCTGATAAATTCAGACACGTACGCCCCAGGAATCACAAACAGAGACTTGACCTCCAACCCAAGGAAATCAAGCATCTCAAGTGGAGAGAATTCCCAGCCAGAATACCACGCACTTATTCCACACGTGACCCGCGTGCTCCCGCTTCGGAGAGGGCCTTGAACCTGGCCGTCGAGCCGTGCGGGCATTGGCAAAATGCATAAAAACAACTTCCGCCTCGACTAACCACAAAAAGATATGTTGTTCTTAAAAATAAAGGGATCTAATTTATTTTAACACGGCCTCTGCGGAGAGCGAGTGCGAGTCGGCAGGCGGTCTCGCCAGCAGGAAGGGGGGGGGGAATAAATGGGATCTAATTTTACGCAGGAGGTCAGGAGACGGTGTCGGTGATAGTAAGCTGGAAAATGTCTGATTGAGATAAAAGACTCTGCCTTGCCTTTGAGGGCTGGCTGATTATGACAGGGCATCAGATCACAGGAGCGAGGGAAAGTAATACGGATGGATGGATGGCGAGATAAATCGGTTGGGCTGGATATGTGTGCGGATACCCAGTGGATTATGGAGGACTTAAAACGACTCAAGATAGAGAGGAATAGATATATAAATAAATGATACGGAAATGTAGAAATATATTTATTTAATGATGTCCTGTTGAGTTATAACTTATATTTATTCATTCATTTATTTATATAGACATTTACTTAAGCATGTATGTATTCATTCATACATTTATTTAAGCATTTATTTATTTATTGCTGTAATTATTTATACATTTATTTATTATTGCTTTTATTCATGCATTTATACATCTATATAAGCATGTATTTTTTTATTCCTGTATTTATTTATTCATACATTTATTTAAGCAGTTATTTGTTTATTCAGGTATTTATTTATTTATACATTTATTTAAGCATTTATTTATCCCTATATTTATTCATGCATTTATGTATTTATTTATACTTATGTCACTTTAAGTCCTCCATAGTGTATGTTGTGTAGTAAATATCTGGGATATTTTACATTAGAGGCTTTTCACTGCAGGATCTCAGGAAGAGATTTATTTATTTTAAACACACAATTCCAGCAAACGTGGAGATGTGTGATCTTCCGGGTGTTTCGCCGTCGATAAACGTTTTCCTGACCAAACACTACAAATCTCCACACAGCCAAAGGCCTCAGAAGATATCCACAGTGGTGCCCGGTACATTGGGGACACAGCTTTCTTCCCTGAGTCACTTCTCATAATGTCATCCTGTGATTTTTGCCCTTGAAAATGTAATCACACTCTTAAAATAAGGCTCACAGAGCACTAATCTCTCCCCGCCAGTGTGCCTAAGTGGTGCGGTGAATCACTCATCCTTTTTTTATGACCGTATAAATTCTCTTGCTTATTCAACAGTATCACGATCATCCTAAATAAGCTGGTATGCATCAACATGTTAGAATTTATTTAAGAAATAATGTACCAGGAGGCAGTACTGTATGGCCAATAATGTCCGCTTTGAGGGTGTCGTGAGGCCCGGAGGAGGAGGAGGAGGAGGAGGATGAGGAGGAGGAGGACCGGCAAACCCGTGAACAACGGCTGTTTAGTTTAGTTTATTTCGATCAGCAGTAATATACAAAAATAAAAATAAAAATTCAATAAAAGAAGAAAGTGGCTAACCGAAAGGGTCAAAGCTGAAGCTATCAAGCTTATAAGTTCCCTAACCTATGATTTCACGAAAAAACTTAATTCAGAGAACCATGAACTTTTGTTATTGACCAAATACTTATTTTACCGAGGAATTTACCAATAAATTCTTTAAAAATCAGACAAAGTGATTTTCTGGATCTTTTTTCCTCATGTTGTCTCTCATAGTTGAGGTCTACATATGATGTCAATTACAAGCCTCTCTCATCTTTTTAAGTGGGAAAACTTGCACAATTGGTGGCTGACCAAATACTTTTTTCCCTACTGTATATACACACACACACATACATAAATCCACACACATACATATTTACATAAAACAATAAACAAAACAACAAAAAACATGTCCCCATTATCTGTTACTTATGATGCTTCATCAATGCTGATAAGTTTGTACTTCTCCAGAGTCATGTCTTTACATTTTTTCTTGAATATCAACAGATTTTTACTTCCCTTGATGTCAGTTAAAAGAGAGGACAATCAGGGATGCCCGCACTATCTAGATATATATATATATATATATATATATATATATATATATATATATATATATATATATATATATATATATTATTTGCACACTATCTAGATATATATTTCATTTGCACACTATCTAGATATATATTTTTTATTTAATTTACAGTGCTTTATTTACATTTACATATATGTTGTGTATATGCTGTGTATATATACATATATATTTTATTTTATGTTATTTTGTATTTTATATTTCACTTTGCACACTTTACTTTATGCACTGTCACTTTCTTTCTTTCTTATACTTATATTTTATTGTGTTTAGTTTTATCAGTGCTGCTTCTGTTGTCAACTAATTTCCTCTTGGGGATAAAGTATATTTCTATTCTATTTCTTCTTCTAAATATCAATTCCATTAAACAGAGGCTGAAAAAAAATATCAGTGTGGACCAAAGTAATGGGCCAAAATAAATGTTCTCATCCGAAGCTCCTTCAGGTCTCCGGTACACGGTCGGCCGGCACTTAGAGTCGGTGCGACAGCAGCAATCATCACCTCAAACGGTTTCTTCCTGACAACACGAGAGCCGTAATCTAAACGCTCCAACATGCCGTCAACAACACGCCGCTCCGCTCGTTTTTTTCCCAGTAGTCCGCGTGCCGTATGTGTAGTGCTCCATGTTAGTTACCATCTATCGTAGTCCGCATGATTGCTGGGAGCATCATCTGTAATTGGCAAGCATCCCCCCTCCCCCCTCAAAGGAAATGGTAAGTCTATCTTTTGACGGATTGATTTTTGTTTTCCTCTCAGCATGTCAATCCGAGCTGTCCATACATTGCCGTATTTATAAAATATGACTGTTTATTATAGCGTGGAGCCCCTGCAGATGCAGTTGGAAATGCAACCGCAGAGTCCCATTTCTCCGATTTCCTTTATTCTGGATCTCAGAGGAGAGCGTAATGTAAAGTGAATAATTATAGTGGGGAGAGCTGCAGGATGTTCAGGCTCTTCAACACTTTGAGAAAACACGTCACACGATTTGTGAACCCGCAGCTGTCGGGCGGACGAGAGTCGGGGAGCGGGCGATAACGGCGGCGGCGGCGCCGCACGAGTTCCAAAAAGCTGATTGGATAAATGAAAAAGCGGCGCCTCTGCAGGGAGTTCAGGTCGTTTTTCGATACATATGTTGTAGTCTGGATGAGATGAGGCTGGGCTGGATGTCACAAACAGATGTCATTAAAGCCACATTTACACATAGCTGTATTTACAGAAACAAATATTCCCCCCTCTCCGTTTTCAAAGATAACGTTGTACACACAAGGTCGTTTTCAACAAAGTTTCTGTTTCTATGAACCCTCATAAATACGCCGTCCGCATACGTCCCATAGGACGCTCACGTGACGTGAAGCATCTTTAGTCGCACACTGTGACGTTTGACCACCTGAAACTCGTTTGACCTCGTTCGCACGCAAACACACAAACAGAGTTTTAGAAATCTCCACTTTGGCCGGTGGAGTTTTTAGAAATGATCGTTTTCCGTGATAAAACCTCAGTTTTTGTGTAAATGAAAGGCAAAAACGCATGAGAATATATGCGTTTTACTATCGTGTAAACGGGGTCTGAAACTCGAACAGAGGCAGAGGGTACGGATCGTTGGTCGAATGCGTGCAGTGCCAGATCAAAGCTCCTCACACTCATCGCCGCACTTCTGAGTCCTGAGCAACACCCCTGTTGCGTTAATCGGGTGAACGACTGTCTAGAAAGCCCAAAGTGACGAGCGTACACACCAGGAGACGGAGTCGGCCGGCCTCCTCCTCCCGGCTGAGGGCGCTCACGGAGGCTGGCGGCGCCGGCCGTGTAAACCGGATCCGATTTCTTTTTTTGCTGCTCCATTGCGATTCCCCTCCCGTCGGATCAGCTCATCTCGCGTGTGATTACACAGCGGGGCGCTCATAAAACCTTGGGTTCTTACTCGCACACACGGGATAGTAAACTCAGATAAAATATTCATGAAAACATGTGAATGTCCCATCTTGTATTTATATGCACAGAGGAGCTCATGTGCTGCAGATTTATATGCATGCGTTGCTGCATTATGGTCACACACACACACACGTTTATGTGGCACGGCGGGGACTATGGGCAAAAAGGTGTTTGCTGGGGACCACCCTCTCTCACACACACACACACACACACACACACACACACACACACACACACACACACACACACACACACATAAACGGCCCTGTACGTTCATGCAGAGACTCTTAAAGATATTGCATTCGGCTCATTATTTCCACCGTGTGCTCGGGACGATGTTTTTTCTTCCCGATTACATTATTGATTTAAAAGAGTTGTCGAGATCCGCGGGGGAGTCGCACGCTCAGCTCTCCGTGATCTCTGCACCAAAACAGGTACACGTGTTTTGGGGTTCCGGCTGAGGGCAGGGCTATGGACTCAAAATGACTTAAGTATAAATAGATATAGGAATAAATAAATAAACGCTTAAATAAATGTATAAATAAATGTATAAATGCTTAAATAAACGTATAAATAAACACATAAATGTAAAAATAAATAAATGCTTAAATAAATATATACATAAATACAGGAATGAATAAATGTAAGTTATAAATCAACAAGACATCATTAAATAAATATATTTATACATTTCTGTATTTCTTCATTTATTTATGTGTGACATTTACGTGTCCGTATATTCAAATGAGCTGGGCGGTCC
Organism: Liparis tanakae; assembly: GCA_036178185.1. Lineage (NCBI taxonomy): Eukaryota > Metazoa > Chordata > Actinopteri > Perciformes > Liparidae > Liparis > Liparis tanakae. Next base: position 2,915,597 of record CM070093.1, read on the forward strand.
GAACCTCTGTCTAAAGCCTGGAGCTCTCCCCGATCGCGACCCCTCGGCACGTCGTTATCTAGCGGCGCCGCCGCAACGTCAGATTACCAACAGCAACTTATTCAGGTCAAGTCCCCTTCAAGGCGAATGCACCACTTTGAATTAAAAAGCAGTGACAGGATGATGGATAATACGCACACGCGAGCCGGCCCCGGCCTCGATACGCTAACCAGTGTTCCTCGCCGAGGGAGGAGAGGATGGGAAAGCCCTGGATGTCGTCGCCTGGATAGCAGCGGGGGATGGGAATGGGGTGCATTACAGTGAACAGTGGGCTCTGGGCTTAACAGAGATTTACCACCCCGGTAGAGCTCCAACAGCCCCCGATGACCCCCTCGAATTGGACTGACCAGTGCAGCCTCGGCCAATATGCAGCCCTGGAGGGATGAGAGGAAAGGAATTAAGGAGGGGAGGAGAAGGAGGCGGCGGAGGAGGGAGGGAGGGAGGGCTGCGGCGCGAGATGCCGTCTGGCTGCAGATGAGCTCTGGTTAAAAAGAGCCGTTAGCTACCCGGTTAAACGGCTCGTCTCGTCTGAACGCCGGGAAATGGATCGCGAGACTCCTTTGTTGGAATCGGGAAGGAAGGAGTCGTTACGCGAAGAACACGTCTGGAGAGCGCCGCCGCTTTATCCTCACGGTGCGTTCACAGCAAAAGCGAAACTATTTTTCTCGTCACCCAAAACGCGCGAGTTTACTCGCTCGACCGTTCACCGTGTTCTCGCCATGAGCGTCGAGACGCTCCGCGAGGGGGCGGGGCTTATCTCCGTGTCTCGTCTCCTTAAAGACCGTCATCATCTCCTTCGTCCACCACGGAACAACTCCCCACTAGTTCTGCTTCATACTTGTTGAGGACGTCCCACACACTGACGCCCTCGTGTTTGGGTTGATGACATCACCCGTAGGCTCACTCAGCTCGGTCACTTTCACCATGAAGTCACCGTTACGCCTGAAAGACTTCCGCCTCCAGCTAGAGAGAGAACTCAAGAGCCGATTGGCCCGAGTTGCGAGATGACGCCTCAAAGTGGAAATATTTCAACGAGGGGCGGACATTGCATCGCCCGGAAAAATATTGCTTCTATCGCAGCAACAAGCGTCTGTACGTTGACTTTTCACGGGATTCATTCGCGCAAAAAAACGCTTTTGGTGTGAACGCACCTTTACGTCGTAGAACTCATCTCCAGAGGAGCTGCTTACTGGCTGCTGAGAGGCAATGATGCTTAGAGAGGGGGTGGGTATTTGTTTCCCCATGTAAGTGAAGGTGAAAGCTCACGCTGGGGGCGTTTAGACGTAGGCGTTTTTTTAGATAAATAAAAAAAAGATGAAAGTACGGCGCGAAAAAAACATCTTACATCTCGTTCCACTGCGAGCGGAAGTCTCCGACGTCAAGTCTCCAGAGACGCGGCACGGCGCTCCGTAAACGTCTGCTCAGGTACATCCTGTACATCTCGTCCACAGCGGTGGGTTTGAAGCGGTTGGTTTCGCTTCCTCGGGTCCAATCTGAGCACATCTTGTATTTTTTTATTAGTCAACTGCGGCGGCGGCCGCGGCGAGTTTTATGCATCCTGCGCTCTCTGAGGCTGTGAAGAGAGAGGAACTGTGAAGCGGACGAGCGCCAACAGACAGAATGTGTTTTTATTCGGAGGCCTGCGAGGATCCGGATGAGCCGTCCCGTCGTCTGTGAGCCACTAAACTCCGCCTTTATTGGGAAAATTGATTTTAATGTAGGTTTTATTGATGGTGCACTCTAAATCGTCAGGTATGACAGCTCACATCAAATGAATCCCTCCTCTGGAGACGGTGGAGGCCTCTGCAAATATCCATGGCGATCCATCCAACAGCTATTCATCCACTCCGTCATAGTCATTGAATGTGTTTTAACTCTAATCTGTCCTTCAGGTCACATGACATCTATGACACCTGTCCATCCTGGAGAGGGATCCTCCTCTGTTCTCTCCTCAAGGGTTATTTGGGAGTTGTTCCTGATCCGATGTGAGGTCAAAGGTCAGGTAATAGCAATAATTTACTCATTTCGGGTTTCTGTTCGACTGTATTACCTCCTACACTATTTTTACTTTTGTGTAATACTTGAAGGGTTCGTACGGTCATGGAAAACCTGAAAAAGTCATGTAATTTTAAAATAGTAATTTCAAGGTCTGGAAAAGTCATAAAAGTTTTGGAAAATTCCTAGAATTTTTTATAATCACATGTTCATTCACGCCAAGTTTAAAATAATGAATGTGTTTTTTAAAGAAAGACGCTCAAAATATGAGCCGGCGTACGCTCTCAATACGCAACAGTTTCTATCATGGACTTCAGTTTGATCATGGAAATTTGGTTTAAAATCATGGAGAATCATGAAATAGTCATGGAAATTTATTGGTCAAAATGTGTGAGAACCCTGTGAACTATTAATACTGTAATGTGCTTTTTGAAAATTGAAGCAGTGCGATTTGTTCGATTTGTTCTGTGTTGGGATGGGGGGGGGGGAATGAAAAATAACATGTGCAATGTATAACTGTGTACTCTGCTTTTGAGAATAAACACAATTTACAAAAACAAAAGAAGGTCAAAGGTCAGGGATGTCTATATGTACAGATTGTAAAGCACTCTTGAGACACATTTGTAATTCGTGAAAATGGGCTCTACAAATAAACTGAAAACTGAATTATTTTAGTCTGGATCAAAGTCTTAAGAAGACAAAACATTCGGCACATGCCAAACGTTTGAAAGGAACGACATCAGTGCACATTCCCCTCTTCTTTAATCCCTCTTCAGATGGAAGGAGTTCAGAGGTCCACGGCGTACAGAGGAGGGAACAGAGGAGGGATGTGTGTGACAGCAGCCGGGGTGGAAACCGGGTGCAGAAGAAGAAGGAAAACACACTGAACTTGACGTGTTGGAGAACAGAGGGCGGCTTATTAATAGAAGTCTCCCCGGTTGGCATGGACACGTTTATTAAAAGGGTCCCTTATCTGTTTCCGCGGCGCAGACGGCTAACAATGCGTCGGCAACAACGGCAGCGGAGGCATGGCGTGGCGTTCGCGACTCTTCCGTGTGACTTCCGTCTTCCTCCGGCTCCACACAATCCACTCCCCCAATCTCAGTGAGAGTTTTTCTCAATATGCTCATCTCCCTGCCTTCCTTAGAATTGCGGCTTTAAAAGTTTTCCAATTTTGAATGCCGAAAAAAAAGAAGAAGCAAAGTCCCTGCCAGACTGTGTAGAAAGTTTGTTTTCAATACATGAGAGTAAATATGGTTTGTAAGTTTACGGTACAAAAGGATAAAAAAGGGATTAAAAGAAGATGTATTTCTGTTGTAGGAGTCCAAATATGAAATAATGTTGAAATGGTTGTAAGACTGGTTTAACTCCTTTTTGGTTTTCAAGGGAATTATTTATAAAACAATTCTTGAGTTATAAATACGATTAAAAACGTATTTATACAATTCTTGAGTTATAAATATGATTAAAATTGTATTTATATGGAAGATGTATGTGAAAGTATGTCTTTATGTATGTGTGTATGTATGTATGTATGCATGTATATCTATCTATATCTATATATACTGTATATATATATATATAATTTGTTTAAAAAACAACAAAAACAAATATATATATATATAGATAGTTTTTAGTTTTAGTTTTTAGTTTTAGTTTTCTTTATTATTATTATTTATTTTATATACATTTTCTGATTTATTTGATATTAATTTAGGATAGGAATATAAACGCATTTTCTGCTTCTATCTTTTCAGTCTTTCTGTTTTGTAATTATGTAAAATATTATTGTATTGTATTTGATTTAATTGACTGAATAAAATAAAATACACCAAAATAAATAAAAATACACAATAGCGGCGCTCTCGTTTCACTGATGACTTCCGCTCGTACGGAAACTTGAAACCGCCATTGGTGAGACGTCTTGTTGTTGTTTTGATGCCAGACGCGTCGACGTCAACAGATTTGTTTGTGTGTGACTCGGCTGTCAACAGACTGCACAAATAAATACTTACACCTGCAGACAGGCGACAAAGAAACACACGGTGGCGACGCCTACCGGCGCCCGGATGAGAGGCGCCTGAGACGGGGACCCGTGTTCTATCATTTCATGCTACTTGTCAAGAACTGATACCTTGTGGTATTGCGCATGCGCCAAGTCCGAGTTTGTTTGACACGTCCATAATGTTTTGCAACCCTGTCGAGATTGTACAATGACCGTTGGCTTATTTAAGATAGATAGCATAGCTTAGTTTTGCTCTTGAAGTTAAATTTGGAGTACCTGCATGTAGCCTACTGTGTCGCAGGGACATGCCTTTTTCAGGTAGTAATAATATGTAGTAATGACATGTAGATTAATGAGTGATAAGCAGTTTCTATTCCTTTTGTGTCAACAAATTATTGTAAGCATGAGTTTGTTCACATTATCATAATAAAGCACTGGTTTATTATTAGGGTATTTATTGTTGAAGATAAACACTTTAACAGTGAAAAGTGAAACATTGAACTTTGAAAGAAAAGCATATTTTGATAGTACAATAACATGTACTCATGTTAGAATGCTAAATTTAATTATTAACTATAATTCTATTAACCATAAAGTAGCATTTTTTGATAGGGTAGCATGAATCGATAGACACACCTATCGGTTTATGCAGCGGTAGCAAATTCTGACAAGGCAGCAAAAAATGACAGAACACCGGCCACCAGGAAACCGCTCGGCGCCGCGTTGCCGGGGGCGGGGGGGCGGGGGTCGTGCGCCCCGATCCCTCTCGGCCGCCTCGCCGCCGCTCGGCTGCGACCGGGGAGCGGCGTCCAGAAACAGACGCCGTAAATATTCCATCTTCTGAGGACGCCTTCCCCCCCGATCTCCTGCTGAATGAGCCATGAAAAGACCAGCATGTCCGCTACCGGGGAGTGTGTGTGTGTGTGTGTGTCTGTGTGTGTGTGTGTGTGTGTGTGTGTTCCTCAGAGCCTTGTCCCCCTCAGTCTTTAAGTATATCAATCCATCTCGTCTCTCTGCTCTTCTGGAAACTGCCTGTCTATCCCTCTGACTGCCTGTCTGTCCCTCTGTCTTTCTGTCTGTCCATCCCTCTGACCGCCTGTCTGTCCGTCTGCTCGTCCGCCTGCTTGCCGCCTGCTTTGTTTCCCGAGGCGTGCGGCCTGATATCTGGATGTCTGTTTGAATACCTGATGAGCATGTGTCCCACATATTTGTGGAGCCTCATTGATATGGAGATTCGAATAATACGCGTTTCATCTGATTACCTGCAGAAGAAGAGAAAAAAGCCCCTCGTCTCATAACTTCGCCCTCACTTCTCTCACACTTTATTATTTCCAGGGACAGAGGGGGAATATTTATTACATCTATATTCTCTGCACTGTCGGTCTGACCCTTGAGGTCTTATCTTTTGATGGATTGTCATCTCACTGATCGAAGAATTCAAGCTCAGAAGAAAATACACAGAAAGTGGGTCCTGATAGAAAAAAACTGACGGCTGCCACGTCCTCATTTCCCTTCTAGCGTACCGCTACCAGCCAGTCGGTCCGACTTCATCAGGATCCTCATCCAGATCGCCTGCATAAGTGGAATATGCATACACACACTTTGCATTTTGCACACTCTGTCTATATTTAATTTAATTTTACACTGCAGTCATTAGTATTATATTTGTATATGCATATATGTTGTGTTTTTTTAAATACATATATATATATATATATAATTATTTTATTTTGTATTCTTTTATTGATTTATTGATTTAAATTGTTTTTATTTTTTATTTTATATTTATATTTTACTTTGCACAGTCATTGTATTATATTTGTTTGTATGTGTGTATATATATATATATATATACATATATATATGTATATATATACTTAATTTTGTATTTTACTTGTATACAACTATATCTTTCGTCCCTGTTTTTTATATTTTATATTTTATTCTCGTGTGTTTAGTTTATTGGTGCTACTACTGAGACGATAAATTTCCCCTTGGGGATTAATAAAGTATCTATCCATCTAATATGCCGACTACCAACTCTTCACACTCTGTCATATTCATTGAATGTGTTTTAACTCTAATCTGTCCTTCTGGTCACATGACATCTATTACACCCAGGGTTCTTACACATGTTGACCGATGGATTTCCAGGATTTTTCCATGACTTTAAACCAAATGTCCATGACCAAACTGAAATCTCAGTATGAACATGAAAAATGTAGAACATGTTGCGTATTGAGAGCGTACGCCGGCTTATATTTTGAGCGTCTTTCTTTAAAAAATATATTAATTATTTCAAACTCGGCGTGAATGAACACGTGATTATAACACATTTCCATGACTTTTCCCAAACTTTTATGATTTAAGTTTTTTCCATGACTTTTCCAGGCCTGGAAATTACCATTTTTAAAATGCCATGACTTCCAGGTTTTCCATGAGCGTACGAACCCTGAACACCTGTCCACCTGGAGAGGATCCTCCTCTGTTCTCTCCTCAAGGGTTCTTAATTTTTCCCCCCCGAAGAGTTGTTTGGTAGTTGTTCCTGATCCCATGTGAGGTCAAAGGTTAAAGGTCAAAGGTCAGGGGCGTCTATGTTTACAGATTGTAAAGCAGTTTAGAGTTTAATGATTTCCGGGAAGTCCTGGGATGGAGCCGCGGCGCGACTCGTCCTCACGAACACGATGGACTGGGAGCTCTGGGAGAAACATGTACCACCTAAGTGGCACTCCGGGTGGACGATTTGCATGGGGGGGGGGGTGGGCGTGGGGGGGATCAGAGTTGATCCGGTGGCCCCGGCTGAACGGATTAGGCCGCTTCCACGATCTCGCCGGTGAACCAGGCTTCCCTCGAGCGGCTTTATCGCGAGGTGGAAATCTCTAACGCCATTTATGAAAGCGTGAAGCAGAGTCTATTTTCTTTTTTACGGGCGCAATGGGGTTACTTTTTACTGCCTCGGAGACCAACACGTCTCCGGGGTGCCGGCGGGGGGTTAATAAGGCTGGCGGTGACGCCGCGGGGCGCTGCGCTGGCTCGCCGGCTCGCTTTAGGCACTCTTCTTGCCATTACTTCTAATTAAGTGAACACTTTCTATTTAAAGCCCTTAAAGTAAATGTCTGGATGAACGCCAGTAATGACTCGTCGGAAACATCCGTCCACCTCTGGAGACACCGCCCTCCCGCTAGAGCAGGGGTCGGGAGCCTTTTTGACTGGGAGAGCCATAAAAGCCAAATATTTCTAAATATGAGAGCCATATAGTATTTTTTACGTATAATGAATTAAATATATCTTGCTTTTAATGCTGGTGCTGCATGATGCTACGGGGGGGGGGGCACGTAGAGACAGAATGACAAGATACGATCAATAACAGATGCTTAGTTTAATAAAAGAACAAAGACGTCTTTAAGAAAAGGACCTTAAATTAATTCTGCTGTAATCTGGCACGATAGAGAAAATTACAGGCAGGCGGGCGGAGAGTTTTATTTTTTTTAACTCAAAATTGTCTGGGACTGGAAGAAGGTTCCCGACCCCTGCGATATAGGAACTAAGCACATTTTACATTTGTTCCGTGTCCTGGTAGAAGTGTAGCTCCGTAGATTAAGTGCTGTGCTTAAAACAGGAAGTCCTTAAAAAGAAAAAAAAAAAGTTAAACTACTCATCTCTTTTAAAATATAGTGCTGATCCAGGGCTTTTGGTCCCGGAGCTCCATAACAACTGGAAAAAGTTGAGTCGTGGGAGCTGGAGAAACGACGGACAGGTATCCCATCTACAAACAATCACGGAGGCAGAAACCCTTTGTGACCACGTCATGGAACCAAATATGTGGAACGTCTGGTGGGATTTCCATCCCACATTATTCTGTTGTGTCCTTTGGGAGCATATACACCTTTACCTTCACCGGCGCTCAGATGACCACTTACACCCTTAAGGTGCGTTCACACCAAAAGCGATACAGTTTTTTCGTGCAACTGAATCCCATGAAAAGTCAATGTAAAGACGCAATATTTTCCCGGGCGGTCCGTTTGGGGCCGACGCGTTTTCAGCGCCGCAATTTTCGCCCCTCGTTGAAATATTTCCACATTGAGGCGACATCTCTCAACTCGGGCCAATCGGCTCTTGAGTTCTCTCTCTAGCTGGAGGCGGAAGTCTTTCAGACGTAACGGTGACTTCATGGTGAAAGTGACCGAGCTGAGTGAGCCTACGGGTGATGTCATCAACCCAAACACGAGGGCGTCAGTGTGTGGGACGTCCTCAACAAGTATGAAGCAGAACTAGTGGGGAGTTATTACGTGGTGGATGAAGGAGATGATAACGGTCTTTACGGAGACGAGACACAGAGATAAGCCCCGCCCCTTGCACGTTGCAAGTTCACCATTTAATGAAGATGCATATTAAAATGTCCATAAATGAGTCCGTTCCCAGCGTTGGCTTCATTTGCGCCCCGCAGCGTCTCCAAACACTAATGTGATCCCAGGTAAGGGCTTTTCTCATTCTATTCCACAAGACTGCACCTCCAATTCTGCATGAAGACATCAGCATGCATGAGGGACTCGCTCCATCCCAGCAGTGATTGCTTAACGCACTCCGCTCCACCGAGAGGCCCCGGATCGCCTCCAAGTCAGTTACAAGACAACAGAAGCTCTCTTGAACAGGAGTGCTTCTTTAATTATTTAAAAATGACAAATAAGTACTCTTTTGCGCCCACCGTCTCTGCATCCGCTACACAAAAGACGGCAGGGAGACGTCGTTAAACTTTAAAGTGCACCGCCGCGCTGCGCCCGGGTGGTAAAGAAAACCTTTCATCATATCCGTGTCTCGGATTCCCGTCCCGGCGCCTGATGGAAGCAGGAGCCGGGGATCACGCCGGCTGCTCCTCCGTCTGTGTGTTCTTCTGCGTAAAGGAACTAAAGAGACACTTTAAACGTCGTGTTTTCACTCGACACAAAGTCCTTTGATGGCCGAGCGTCGGAGCTTTCTAAGATGATCGTATTTCGAACGATATCTGGAAACGACGGCGTCTTTGAAACAAAAAGCTTATCCATCGTGTGCTTTTTTCCGATATCAATGAGCCTATTTCAGAAGGCAGAGCTATATATTTTACTCCCATTAGCTGTGTTGCTTTAAGAGGACCCTCTTGCATTGTTTAATTGGAAATTCTGGTATAACGGCCGTAAGGTTCGCACCTTTACGTGCCGTGAACGCCGCAGTAAATAACACGGCGGGGCTTTCGAAATAACAAGGAACGGCGATAACGCCCACTCAACGACTCAACGACTCGACGATGGTGCCAGACCGGCTAAAACAAATTGTGTTTATTTCCCCCACAACACCACGAGATAACGCGCTTTGGAACGCTTTCCAAAAATGCAGATCTGGCACTTTGCAAATGAATTCTTCAAGCAGAATATTGTGCATCGGAGGCGAATAGGCGGCCGAGTCGTCGTCTGTGTTTTCATAGCGAAGAATGAGCAGGAAAAGTGAGGGGGGGGGGGGGGGACTTCAAAGCAGATTTTTTTTGTACCACCAGAGTATTCCACGGATAATAGACTTAGGGGGATGATTTATCAAACGGCACAGTTGATGTGAGATGGGAATGTGCGAGAGAGAGGAGAGAGAGAGAGAGCGAGAGCGAGAGAGAGAGAGAGAGAGCGAGAGAGAGCGAGAGAGCAAGCGAGGGAGAGAGAGCGAGTGAGGGAGAAAGATAGAGCGGGAGAGAGGGGGCGAGAGAGAGAGAGAGAGAGAGCGAGAGAGAGAGAGTGAGAGAGAGATAGAGCGGGAGAGAGGGGGCGAGAGAGAGAGCGAGGGACTGTGTGTATCCATTGCGTTGGCGTGCGCTGTGCCTGCATACAAGCCTGTGGGGGGATCAGGGCAGGGGGGGGCAGCTCATTGATGCCGACCTCTACTGTTGATCTGCCAACTTCGCCCCACGTTGAATAAAGTCTGTCCTCCCAGCGGGAGGGGGTGGGGTGGGGTGGGGGGGGGGGTCACCGCGCCGCACACGTCTCCGTGGTATCGACCTGCCGGCGCTCCGTGGAATAACGGCGCGATGCTTATCAATATTAAGCAGCGGGTCGTTCCCATTACAGCCTCTGAGCAAAGTCATTAATTTTGCAGTGTTCATGAAAAATATGCAAATATATGAAAATACTGACATTCCGGTATGTAGATGATGCCTCTCTTTTTCCCTCCTTGTTTTAATCATAGTTGAGATTATGAATGTGCTCGTGTACGGAGCGATGCAATAACCGTTTCAAAAGGGTAAATACTGAGTGCAACATTTTATTAAAAAATAATGATTACCGGTAGTTTATTAAAGTTTTCCCATTAAAGTCTCCACACAAGGAAAACATCAAAACACGATTTAACGAGTTCTGCACTTTAATATAATTCGATCTCGGGATCTTATTTTAGCGAACAGCGTCACCGCGATCGTGTTATCTAAATAATTCGGGCCTGGTGACCGGACAACACCCCGCTGATGGCCGTGGTCACACACACACGGTCACACACACACACACGTCAAACCCATCGCTGACACAAACGCGGACCAATGGTTGTGCGAGTATTAATCGCCGGCCTGCTGACAGCCGGGGTCAGAGGGACCTTGCTCCGGTCCTGTGATATACCGGCCACGGAGATGTGTGTGTGTGTGTGTGTGTGTGTGTGTGTGTGTGTGTGTGTGTGTGTGTGTGTGTGTGTGTGTGTGCCTCACTCACACATGGCCGGCACCAAAAAGTGACAAGCGGTTTGAAAGCTCATCGCTCAGCGTAGGAAGATAAGAGAAGAGGTTTTCACAGTGATGCAGGGATCTGGGCACAGAGAGAATCCCTCTTCTCCCCGGGAGTGAAGCAAACTGCTTGTTTCACGTGTTTTTTTTATGGACGTTTTCTTCGGTTTACCTGAAGGACGAAGTCCCGCACTAACTTAGAATGACTGAATTCACTTTATCAGGGTTCGTGCACATTTTGATCGATGGATTTCCAGGACTTTAAACCAAATGTCCATGCCCAAACTGAAATCTCGGTATAAACATGAAAAATTTAGAACATGTTGCGTATCTAGAGCGTACGGCGGCTTATATTTTGAGCGTCTTTCTTTAAAAAACATATTAATTATTTCAAACTCGGCGTAAGAACATGTGATTATAACACATTTCGATGACTTTTACAAAACTTTTACGATTGAATTTTTTTCCATGACTTTTACAAAACTTTTATGATTTAAGTTTTTTCCATGACTTTTCCAGGCCTGGAAATTACCATTTTAAAATTCCACGACTTTTCCAGGTTTTCCATGACCGTATGAACCCTGCTTTATTTATTCAACATCTTTCATGCACAGAAGGCAGCACAAAGTGCTTTACGTACTTTTCAAAAGGAGTACATAAGGAGGAAGGGATGGTCTGAAAATAACAAAAACACACAGTGGCTATAGGCAATATGAAAACGTTAGTTATTGCTCAACACTGTCCACTGAGTCTGTACGTCTAACATTGAATAGCCGAGAACTCATATTGTTGGAGCAGTTACAATTAGTATCATACTGTGAGGTCAGGGTAAGGAGTCTGATAGAAAAAGGGAAGAGAGTCCATTGAGTTCCTTAAAATCTTGACTGCTAGAATTTATTCATTCCCAGAATAGATGTTCTTTTTACTCCTTTTCAAATGTTAGAGTTATATCAATAAGCTGTAAGCACCTGCTTGATGCAACAGATCAGCAAAAATGTCAATCTCAGACCGTATAGAGTTATGAATGGACTTACCGGAGGGGATAAGGCTGCAGAATCAGTAATTTCTTTTAAATCACTTCTTAAAACCATTTTTTTTAGAACAGCTTTTAAGTGATCTAATCTTTTTATGCAGAACTTTGGTTCCCCTAATTTATTTTGCCTGTTTTTAATTTATTTGAAATATATTTGTTTTTTTATTTATTTATTTTTTCATTTTATTTTTTATTTTAATATATACTTTTAAATGTAATATTGGTTTATTGCTATTCCACTTGTTTTGCTTTGACTCTATGTGGAGCACTTCGTAAACATTGTTTTTAAAGGTGCCATATAAATAAAGTTATTATTATTATTACACATGTGCTATTTTACATAAATACAAATCTTGGACAGGTTGAGGAGAAAGGAAAGAGGGGAAAATACTAAATAATGTGATGCGACAGGCAAAAAAGGAAATGAGGGCAACACCGAGAAAAAAGGTCACAAAGAAATACAAGATAGTTTAAGGTGGAGAGGAGTAAAGGTGGGATGAGGAAGAGCGGCGACTCTTAATTACAGGTCTGTCACCGGTCCTCCAGGTCGGACCATGATTCACAGCGTGTGTGTGTGTGTGTGTGTGTGTGTGCGTGTGTGGGGTGTGCAAGCGGCCACCAGCTGCACAGAAAGTCCATAACCTTATTACTGCAAGGAGGGTCAAAGATATGAACTCAAACTACTGTAAATAATATCCTGCACAGTGAGGGAGGCGACGGGGAGGAAGGAGAAAAAACGAGAGGAGAGATTGATGGACAGAGAGGTCAAGCGACAGAAAGGGCAGGAGAGAGAAAGTTATAGGTGACGGGAAACACAACCGTATATCAGTCTGGAAGCAGAGGGGGAGAGAGAGAGAGAGAGAGAGAATATAGTATTCCGGAGGGTGCGACTTTGAATAAAACCATTTAAATGTGTTTTTGTGTTTTCAATTTGCATTTTTATTTCAATGAGGAACGTTTCTCTCAATCGGATCCATGGCGGTCTCCATCTTGAGCTCAACACGAACGCTAATGCAGGCGACGAGACGCTTTAAAAAAAACACTCGACTTATATTGACTTCTCCGGATTATAGAAGCTTTTTCGTAACAGACGTTTCAAGAGGTCTGGACTAAACGTTTCTGTTTTTGAGCGAGTGGCGGACCTACGTCTGTTTCCGAAGACATCATGAAAACGGTAATCAAGTTTATTTGTGAGAGCGGAAAAATTATGAGGAGGAACTCACCTCGCTTGACTAAATAAACCCGGAGATGAGTTTCTAATCAGCGTTTCTAACAGAAGTCTATCACTAAAATGATTCTGTACGTCTTGGGGAGAAATCTTACTTCAGAGCTGAAAACTGAAATCTCGGTATAAACATGAAAACTGTCTAAAATGTTGCGTATTGAGAGATATCGTTGGCTTATATTTTGAGCGTCTCTTTCTTTCAATCATTTTATTTTAAGTTTTTACAAGTTACACCAGACAATCAAAAACAAATAAAATAAAATATTACAAAATAACAACCTATACGGACAATCAGACAAATAAAATAAAATAATAAAAAAACACAAACATGAATCATAAATCATAAATCATCATCTTCCATATTGAACCAACTATAACCATCATTCAGTCACTTTTTAAGCGTCTCTTTAAAAAACATATTAATTATTTCAAAATCTGCGTAAATGAACATGTGATTTTAACAAATTTCCATGACTTTTCCAAAACTTTTATGATTTAAGTTTTTTCCATGATCAATGACTATTTTAAAATTCCATCACTTTTCCATGACCGTACGAACCCTGCAGACTTATTATAAAGCAGCTATCCATCTGTCCATATGGAGGTTTTTTTAGAAGATTTCAGAGATTTTCAACTGGAAATGCTCAGATTGGCTTCGCAAAAAAAAAAAGTGTTCTGAAGAGTTTTCTTTTTTTCCCCTCGACGTTCCCTCCTGGACAAATCTGGGTACCGTTAGCTAAGCCGCGTGCGCCAGGCGCTCGTCCCCCTTTGTGTTGAACTTCAAACGTGTCATTTTTAACTAAATAACATGGAAAACCGCTCGAGCCCTCTTGACTTGCTTATTCGCACCTTTAAGAGCGTGAACATCAACACGGCTGCCAACTTGGAGAGAAACATTTTCCGGAGTGAGAATGTGAGCGTCTCATACGAGAGGAAAAGATAATGAGTACCGGAGTAAGAGACAGGAAGGGGGTGATATATTGTAACTTCAGGGACAGAAAGAGAGAGAGAGAGAGACTCTGGTGTAATTTAGTGTAGACAGAAAAGGAGCAAGCTAACGCAACCTCAGGGACGGAGATAGGAGGCCGAGGACACTCCACGTAACCTCCGTGAGAACAGACAGCTAGGAAATGAAACCTCAACACAGGCTCCGGCAGAACGTACGCCGAAGCTGTACATGGACTTCTGTGACTGTAAACCCAGAGATGAATAGACGATACATAACCATGGCGATGCTGCACGACAAGAGAAGTAATACGACTTTTAGACGACACTCTGGGGGCAAAATGAAGACAAAAGCTGCACAGAGTAGAGACGGAGCGACTCGGACAGCGGAGCGCAGGCCGGCGATGTTCGAGGGACCGTCAGGGAGGTGATGAGGCAAGAATTACGTTTGGATCCATGGATTACGATTGGATCCAATCTGCATCCTTGGCCTTTTGATGGCGCTCATTTTTCAAGATGGTCGCCAAATTTGCCAGAAAAGTCAATATACTGTGTAGATCTTTGTTTTTATTAAGAGTATTATAAATAGGCTGACATGCGTCTCTCCAAAATAGGCTATATATCATACTTTACTAAGAGAAACCAATCAATTCAATGTTAAATCAACATTCAGTAGCCCCATAAAAACCGAGGTTGGTAGTCGAATCAGACAATTTATCGACTATTCGGGGTCCCCCCGATGTAAATGTGAAAAAGTGTAAGCCAGAGGGTTATGAAAACCGTAAAATACACTGCAGCAGGCTCCAAAACATAGTAATCAACATCAACGCCTTTAAAAGCGACCGACTAACCACATTTCTACGTCAGAAATCGACTTTAGAAATACGATTTGAAAGCTATCTGAAAGAAATGTCCCCCATCTTGGACCTTCGGATGGCCCATAGGGCAGATTTAATCAATAATCCCTGGAGAGAAACCCGAGACAAATGTCATGCCGTTGTCTTAATCTGTCCGCTGCATGGAGAAAGCTTATATTTCCGGCACAGAGCCTCGGGTCACGGATGTCTGTAGACGGGGAGCGCTAAGATACCAGACAGCAAAGGAAGAGCCGGCCTCTGTCCGGCGATGATCACCTAAAACACTCAAAATGAAACATACTCTTGAGTTTGAGGGTTCGTCAGGGGGCCGTGGGTCGGGGAGCCGCTCTCAGACGGCATCTATAGTGAATTTGGCAAGAACCCTGGAGCTCTGGAGAGCTGTGCGTCTCGCTTTTATTACATTACGGAAGACCTAATTGATAAATGTTCTATTTTTTATTTTTTTTCTAAGTTTAAAATCCCTTAATTGTGGCTTTATTCATTGTTTGATTGTGTTTTAAAAAGCACAATCAAGCAGTTTAGACAAATTATTATAAGTGAGTTTGACGCAGTTTGCCGGCTCAAACTCAAGGACAGGACTTAGGTTCATTTGTGGATGTGTTCAATGTTTGTACGAATTATTAAATCATATAAACAACTAGAAGGGGCACTCGGTAGAGTGGATACCTTCGCATAGCACAAGATTGGGCATTGAATTATGAACATTTTGGCATTAGTTGCATGCCAATTGGATAAAAAATGTCCGTGCTATGGTAAAAAGAAGATGTTGACCTTGACCTTTGACCCGTTCGATCCCAAAATCTAATCAAATCATCCCACCAAATTTCATGCGATTCTGCTTAATACTTTTTGAGTTGTCCGAGTAACATTCACATACAAATAAATAAATAAATAAAAACACGGCGATCAAAACATAACCTTCCGCATTTTCAATGGGAAAGAAGGTATAAATATGTCAAAACATGGATGCAAACGCAATTAAACTTGTATTACAGACTCAAGGTTCAGATAAAATACATACAAAACCACGAGTAAAACACAAAGAACTACTCATGCTTCATCATAAACAACTGTGCCAGTGTCTCCACATCTTTATAGGCCAACGGTTTCACGTTGATCCAAATCCATAAAAATGAAGCCATTCCATTGATTCCATGTGGAGGCGATGACTTCATGAGCCCTCTTCAGAATAAATCACGCCTCAAGATAAATATCATCTTTACCTGTGGTTTAGACATCATCAGGATAGCAACTGTGTGCCTCACATTAAACTACGAGCGCTGCTATTGGCTGCCGCCACCCGTGGCTCTACTCCTACAAAAGCCTGTTTTTTATCAAAATGTATTTTCCAGAGCAGAAGTGAAATGTTTGTTTCCTCCCGTCAAGTCATACACAACCGAGACATTTTCTCCACTGGACCAGTGTTCACTTGGAGCAAAGGGAGGCACAATAATCACCCGGGTGTTGTGTGTTCGACTGTCGTGCGGCTCTAAAAGGTACATGCGGCAGGAAGAAAAGCAATCAATACATGACGTCATCGTGCACCAGAAGGCATGCCTTTGTTCGGAAGAAAGGAAGTCATGTGACTCGCCCCACAAAGAGAGCTTGTGTGATGCTTCTGTAAGGTGGAAATCAACTCCTGTGTATTTCCATGTTAATGATTTGTGGAACATTTGTGATACACGCTTCTATTCAGTGTGCGTGTTCCTTTGAATGTGTGTGTACCTTTCAGCGTGGCGTGTGGACAGTATGTCCGCATGTTTGCTCGCTGGAATTAATCACGATCAAGTGAGACCACGCATGTGTAGCGTAACACAAGGAACTAGAACGGGCACTCGGTAGAGCGCATACCTTCATAAAAACGTCCAACATCATACAAATGAAAGAGAACACAGGGATATCAATCGCTTATATGGCAGCTGCAAAAACGTGGTAAAAGCATGTGTAACCTACTGTAGATGATGCGTGTTCTGTTTGTAACTTGGACATAACTACGGCGACTAGAATGAAACAGATTATTTTTATTGTTGATTAATCAGTGACCATCTTCCCAACTATCGATAGGCGACACGTCAGAAGATGCAACGATGTCGAGCGGCGTTTCCTGAAGCGGGGCAGCCTCAAACGTCAGCTTTTCCAACAGCTCAAAAGATATTCCATCCAATGCCAAACAAGAGTAAAGAAAAGCCCAAATAATTCAGTTTTATTTATTGTTTCATTAAATACTAGAATGTCCACTCAGTAGAGCACAAACCTTCGCATATCACAAGATTGTGCATTGAATTATGAACATTTTGGCATTAGTTGCATGCCAATTGGATACAAATTTACCGTGCTATGGTAAAAAGATGATTTTGACCTTTTCATGACCTTGACCTTTGACCCGATCGATCACAAAATCGAATCAAATGGTCCCCGGATAATAACCAATCATCCCACCAAATGTCAACGCTACAGCCAGGTGGCAGACCTCTGTTCCAGTGCCTTACGCCTAATAATCAGCAGGAGGCGACTCCTCTGGAACAGATAGAAGTCCATGAGGAAATGACTCAACCTCTTTTAAAGGGGACATATTATGAAAATTCCACGGGTATTTAATGTTTTAATGTACCGCAGCCCGCAAACATGAGCTGCTCTCACCGTGGAGGAATCAAGCGCTCCCCTGGAGTTCAGCTATGAGGTGCCACTTATCAGCCAATCAAAAAAAAGAAATGGGCTACACAATAGCCCATCAGAAAACAGATATATCTGTTGTATCTGGGCAAGATTTAATCCAGCAACCAATGAAAATAAAGCATCCTGGAATTGCGTGCGACTGATATCCTAAAGTTTCATTCTGCGGGGGGAGCCCTGACATCTTAACGCTGATTGGCCGAGACTCGACACGTCCCATCAAGGATGTTTTATTGCGAAGAGAACCGCTTCACATTTTCTCCGCGTCTCACTGCAATCTCAACGGCAACGAGCCAAAAAAATCAGAATGCGTCTCTGGTATTGTTCAGGGGGTTCGTGCCAAATGGGGAGGCGTAGTTTGGGTACCACAGCTCTGAGGTCTCCTAAGAGGTCGATTTTCTTTTGCTATCATCACATATTTACGTCAGCTCCATCAGACTGAGGCTCTCTTTGGACGCCTCTCCTTAAAAAGTCATCAGGGCACGCCTCCTAAAGGGGGCGGGGCCATGGAGAACCCCACGAGACACAGATACAGGACATGTCCGTCTCCTCTCCGAACCGTCTCTTCTCTCTCTTGCTCTGTTCTTGATAAAGAGTATCGCCATCGTTATGACTCTCTAATCACACATGCACTCGACAGCTGGAAGCAACAAAGCCCAGCTCACAGGAAGACGACGGGGGTGAAGATGAAACCCGATGAGGAGGAAAATACAATTATAACAGTTTGTCAGAAGTCATACGTCAGGCATCCCTTGGAAATCAGTTCATTTCGGAATATCGCAAGCATGTCTGAGGGGTGATTGGTGTTAGTGCTCTGATTAAGGGCACCTGGACGGCCCTTAAGGGAGCGGAGAAGGATCCTCACTCGCGCTCCACCTCTCTAGCCGCCAATTGAAGCGAGTCTGCAAAAGTTATAATCACAGGAGCTTGTCAGGCTACCGCCGCTTCGCCATCCATCCCCCCCCCCCCCCCCACACTCCATCTTTCCTCCCTCCCTTCGGAAGCCTATAGAGGATATAATGGGAAGTGAACAACACTGCGGGAATGACACGGCGCTCCAATTAAGGCCTTTACGTTCAGTTAAATGGAACCGAGTGGGAAATCAATTATGTGAAATTAGCACTTATTGCTAACGACGCCGCTCACCGGCAGGAACGCGGACGAGAGCCGAACAGCGGGTGAGGCGTAGGAACCGATTTGTCATGGCGGGATCACACCTCGTGTGGAGGGGAAGGAAGAGAGACGCAACGGATCAAACAGATCTGCTGTAAATATGAGGAAAGGTGAACGTTCACGCCAAGAGGCGACATTCCCGTTGCTTTTGAGGATGCTGACGGGCGTAATAAACAGGGTTCTTACACATTTTGACTAATGGATTTCCATGACTTTTCCATGACTTTTCACAAAATTTCCATGACCAAACTTAAATCTCGGTATAAACATGAACACATTTAGAAAATGTTGCGTACCGATTGCGTACGCCAGCTTATATTTTGAGCGTCTTTCTTTAAAAATCACATTCATTATTTCAAATGCGGCGTAAATGAACACGTGATTATAACAAATTTCCATGACTTTTCCAGGCCTGGAAATGACCATTTAAAAATACCATGACTTTTCCGGGTTTTCCATGACCGTACGAACCCTGAATAAAGATGTGAAATGTTTTTAAAGCCTCAACGGAGCCACGGTGGTAAAAGAAAAAGGTAAAGGTAAGGGAGAAAGAAAAAGTGGGCGGAGCCTGGGGAGATGGAGGAATAACTATGCACCAGAATATTCCACGGGGAGCTAAATGTTTGAAATCCTACGTCCACCAGGGAGAGGAACGGTTCACTCGCCTGATCTGAGCCTTCCTGCTGCCTCAGCGCAGCTTCATTCTCTTCTCTGAGATCCGTCTTCGCCCCCCAGAGCCCCAGAGAGAGGGGAAGAGGAGAAGTCGAAGGCTGCAGTGAGGAGGTGAGGAGGTGAGGACGAGGTCCCTCCCTCCCTCAGTACCGAGATCTCACCTTGAAAAGGCTTCGGCCTCCTCGATCAATCTGTCATCGCTGGAGGAGCACACACACACACACACACAGTCCTCCTCCTCCTCCTCCTGCTCCTCCTCCTCCTCTGACATTATAGACCTGGAGAAATGCTACACTGAATCACTCAGACGCTGTGTTTACCGACACACCTGCCATTTCGCTATCTGCCGCTTTTCTTTAATGGCATGGCAACGGATATCTGACCGCGGCAGTTGGGTTCAGAGAAACCCATAAAAGCAAACAGAGCGGCGTGCATACAATGCCTGTGTGTGTGTGTGTGTGTGTGTGTGTGTGTGTGTGTATATATAGCTATGTATACATCCTGAATACATACAGAAGCTCATGAAGTATTCAGTTTAAAAACGTGAGTCGCGGAGACAGCAGCTATAATGGGATCCGTTGTTGGAGAGAAGTTAATTAATCTTGTCCACGTCCTCTCTGCTGTCCCTTTCTTCATCACCGAGTGGCTCCGTCTCTACTACCCCCCCCCCCCACACACACACACACACACACAGTCACCTTTAAATCCCTCAGTCAAATTTCTAATTTTATCTCTTCCTCCGCCATTTAAAACTCTGCCTGTGTCTTTTCTAGGCGTGTTAATGTGTGTGTGTGTGTGTGTGTGTGTGTGTGTGTGTGTGTGTGTGTGTGTGTGTGTGTGTGTACGAGAGATCACAGCTCAGCGCTCGCACGTTTTTTTTTTGCACTCTTCACAGTTGCCCGTGCAAAATAATATTCGTCACTCGGCGAGCTATTTCTTCACCAGGTGTCGTGAAGCGGGGATGGGGGGGGCGGGTGTGTGTGTGTGTGTGTGTGTGGGGGCTTTGGGAACACGGGACGGAACACCGGAAAGCCATCGCGGCGTCAGCAAACAGTTCCCGCCGTTAATGAAAGTCACTGTGCAAAGAGAGCGAGCGGCGCCGGGTTACATCCGCCTGACGAAGGTGGGAAGGCAACTGAAACACACACACACACACACACACACACACACACACACACACACACATACACACACGAGGCCTGTTGTAAGGAAACATCCGGATTGGTTTATCAAAGAGAAAACTAATACAAGGAGTTCAAACGAGAAGCTCATGAATACATTTACTTAACCTACTAAATCTTTATAAAACGAGTAAACATGTTTTTCCTCATTTTTAAAGGCTCATTAAATCCCAGGTCAGCTTAACACACACATCGCCTTACACTCACGTCCAATGGGTGCCCCCCATTTGTAAGTAATGGTGTTGATGGTGTAAAGATTTCCCAGGGGGTCAGATGCATCTGCATCTCCCTCTCGCCCCTCGGTGCTTTGTCTGGCAAACATCGACGACTAAACTCCGTGAGGCGTAATTACGGCAGCCGGCGGCGGAACGCACCGCTTCAAACAAAGCAGGATATTAAAGCCAGCAGAGCTGAATGCAATGAAGTGGTTACTGGAGGACGGTGGCAGATTACAGACCTGAGAAACAGCAGCGGTTCAATGCTTTTACTAAACAATGTGGACAAAGGACATTACTTTGGGGTCATTACACAAAATGATTCGCATGCGATCCAAAAGCATCAGATTAAGGGCACCGAGCGACTGTCTGCGAGCGTTTTCTTTTGTGTGGTATATTTTCACCTACTCTGTATAATATCAGGTTATTCAAAAATATCAACGGGGGTCAACGTTCAATAACCTATAAGACCCTGTTTACACAATGGGAAAACGCATATATTTTCATGCGTTTCATCACGGAAAACGAACATTTCTAAAGTCATGGAATTTTTAAATGGTCATTTCCATTCCATAAATCATAAAAGTTTTGGAAAAGTCATGGAAATGTTATATGCACATGTTAATTTACGGCGAGTTTGAACTAATTTATGTTTTTTTTAAAGAAAGACGCTCGAAAACGCACAACATTTTCTAAATTGTTCATGTTCATAACAAGATTTCAGTTTGGTCGTGGAAATTTGGTTTAAAGTCATTAAAAACTCATGGAAAAGTCATGGAAAAGTCATGGAAATCCATTGGTCAACATGTGTAAGAACCCTGACTCACTCTCTAGATTCATACCCCGTTTACACGATGGGAAAACGCATATACTTTCATGCGTTTTGGCCTTTCATTTACACAAAAACGGAGGTTTTATCAAGGAAAACGATCATTTCTAAAAACTCTGGCCAAAGAGGAGATTTCTGAAAACTCTGTTTGTGTGTTTGCGTGTGAACGAGGTCAAACGAGTTTTAGGTGGTCAAACGTCACAGTGTGCGACTAAAGATGCTTCACGTCACGTGAGCGTCCTATGGGACGTATGCGGACGGCGTATTTATGAGGGTTCATAGAAACAGAAACTTTGTTGAAAACGACCTTGTGTGTACAACGTTATTTTTGAAAACGGAGGAGCAGAAATATTTTTTTCTGTAAATACTGGCTATGTGTAAATGTGGCCTAGGCCTCAGCCGTGGGAGATTATGCAGGTTAAGAACATGGGGCGGGGCTACGAGATACATTTTAGAACATTACGGGATTATGTCTTTAAATGGGTCAAGAAAGCCTTAAATCAGGGTTTTAAATTCAGGGGTTTTCACGTGTTTTTTGGTTCAACTTGGTTAATCACTCTCAGGATTAGGTCATTATGCCTGCATGTGATTGGTCCACGAAGGCCGGGAATAATAAACTCCACCTCCTTTGTTGTGTATAAAACATGTTAAAATGCTTGTTCGGTAGACTTTCTCAATTCGGTTCCTGAAAGATCTCCAGGTGGTCTGCAGGTGCCTGTCCCTGACCTGTACCTTTAAGAATAAACTAAATACTCTTGAAGTGCGGTGTCCCTTGAGCGATCCTTCCTTCATCATCAATTCCATCATCGTCCTCCGGCTGGCGAGCAGATCCGAAAGATCTTTGAAATCTGAGCGACATACGGGAATAGTGAGGATCTGCTTATTTGCCGATCTCTTCTCTAACGACCGAGCTTCTCCCGAAGTCGCCGGAAACAAACGTGTCGGCGTTTCCAGGGCGATGACGGGCTTTCGGGTCACTTGTCAGACAGCTGTGTAAAGCCCCGGTTGGCTAATGACTCTCCACCTTTGCGCAGGTGAACGGCCGCGTGAGCGAGCGAGGCTGAGGACTGAATGGGAACCATCCGGTGGAGCGTAGCTGAACATGCTAGCCCGTCTCACTGGGCCCTAATGAGGCGGCCGGGGCTCGCCGCGACACGTGGCCGGGGCCGCAGGGAGCGGAGAGCCGGAGCGCTGGCTCGACACGCTTCAAAGCACACGTGTCCAACATGGACAGGAACTGCGGGCCACCTGTGACGTCCACACATGAGGACACCAGACATCTTCACAGAGCCGGGATGAAGAGGAACCGCGTCGGACCGAACGCTCCTCGACGTCAGAAGGATGTTCTGAAACTGGGCACTTCGCAAATGATGGAACAACAGGCTTCCGGACGCCCGTGAATTAAGTTATCAACATTTAATGGTAGGAAGTGTAAAACAGACATTCAAGTCTTCATGATCGTGGTCTTCATCGGCTCCTCGTGGGAAGTGAGCGCTAACTCTAATCCAGAGTCTTAGACTCAAAATCAGTCAATCCTCTCAAAGGTGAGTCCGGCCTTTAACACCTCGTGATTGGTTCAAAGTCCCGCTAGAACAATGGAGGGTTGAATGTCCCTGAACCTCAGGTAAAAACGTCACTTCCGGTCAAGTATTTTCACAATAAAAGTCCTGTCTATTATTGTAAGTCAATTCACGGATTTCAACCGGCTTCCTCCACCTATAATACTAACATACAGTCACTCTCATGAACATACCATTTACATTTGCATAGAGTAAACATTACCCCTATGCTTCATAATACATTAATAACAATATCAATATTCTCCCTAATATTTCCTATCATAAGATCTTTCTATATGTATTAATTTAAAGCAGAAGACCTCTGCACGTTATCAAGATAAACTATTACAACCTTACAACGTAATTTGGCGATTTTGCAAACTCCGACTGGCGGAACTCTTTGCAAAAAAATATGGCGACAGCAGCGGAATTGCATCGATTGCACGGATGGAGGACGTCTTCATCAGACGGGCAACTCCGGTGGCGGCAACGGTGCATTAAATATACGCCACCCAGACGTTTATGGGCTTAATGAACGAACAAACAAAGGAATTACCGTTATCTGTCCGCAGCAGCGCCGTCCCTGAGACGCGTGGCAAACAGACCTGGGGTGGCGTTTCCAGCGAAACGATAAATTAGCCATCACCGTGGCAAGCCGCGATAAACTTTACAGTGAAGGCGCCGATAAATAAATAATGAAGTCGGTTTAATGACTCTGAATTAGGTAAGTTCAACAGTCTGGAATACACACAGACTGTGTGGGCGCGACGCACGAGGGCCCGGGTGCTCTTTTAAAATGCACCGCATGTTAATAATCAGTTCAGGCAAACTCATTAAAATACGCAATAATTAAGGTCCGAGTATATGATGGAATAGTGGCATTCTATTCTTCAGAAAGAACGAGGACTGAATAACAAAGCTGTAAATAAGGTAAAAGTCAGTATGACTGGAAGCTGGTTTGAACTTAATATCAGGAGGCCGTTTCCATCGCTCCACTATTTAGGACGTCCAGCGTGGAAGTGCCACAGACGAGCCGTTTCCAGATGCTTCCATCCTTCCACATGTGAAAAAGTTTTCACCGGGAGCCGGCGGAAGTTATAAATATCCTCCGCATCGTCGAGGAGATTAGCAACCATCCTTCTTTTTAGACCAACTGTTACATAAGTCACAGTTGAACAGCAGTTGAACAGAGTTTGAAAATTGATAACGGGAGAAACTGAACCAACATTATTGCTGGATGTGAATATATATATATATATATATATATACATCATTATATAAATATATTTATATATATATATATATATATATATATATATATATATATATGTATATATATATATATATATATATATATATATATATATATACATATGTATATAAATATATACATCATTATATATATATGTATATATTTAAGTATATGTATATATTTAAATATATACATTTATATATATATAAAAATATATATTTATATATATATATATATATTTAAATATATGTATATAAATATATATATGTATATATATATATATATAAAAAAAAATATGTATATATATATATAATATATATATATATATATATATATATATATATATATATATACCGCTGCACCGTGTGGGGTGTTACACGACATGGACGGGGGCGGCGCGGAGCATCCTTCGGTCGCTCCGTGGCTTTTATCCAACGTCTCGTTTTACGCTGTGAACACGCAACCCTGGGTTTGTTCAGGTTGTTGATCAGACAAGAAGTGGCGCGTAGGATGAGGTCAATGACAGCCAATCAGGTGCAGCGCCATCCGAGTTCTACTCCCTCTCCTGTCTTTTAGGGAGGCCATGTCCATCACCTAGCGCA
This sequence comes from Liparis tanakae, assembly GCA_036178185.1. NCBI lineage: Eukaryota > Metazoa > Chordata > Actinopteri > Perciformes > Liparidae > Liparis > Liparis tanakae. Next base: position 2,940,600 of record CM070093.1, read on the forward strand.
GATAGCATCGAGGAGTATCTGAGTAAGTGAAGCGCTTCTGACCTCGGAGACTATCTACTCTTAGCTCGTCTCCTCGACAGTGTCGCTATATTGCCAAATAAAAAAAGAAGAAGCTTTGAAAGTGTTTAATATCCAGTAAACCCCAAACGCTGCGTTTCCCTCGGCAGCGTGAACATGCAATGCCCGAAACCATCCGAGAGGACGGAGGACGCAGTCGATTATCAAATAATTTGAAATCTGTGAAAGGTCACCGGCGTGATGCCGAGTGACCTTAGATCAATGCGCCGCAGCGTCGGGAAGGCCGGGGGGGGGAGATGGGGGCTGGATGGAGTTAAAAGCGGCAAATTAAACCAAAAAAAGATGAGACGTGGCCCGGCCGAGGGGAAGGAGACTTTTCCTTCACCCCGTCTTTGGTTTTCTTCCTCTCTTCCATCTCTCCCTCTCCCCCCCCCCTACCCCCACCTCCCTCACTCTTTCGTTTGATCTAGCCAGGGCTTCACATCTTACATGCACTGTTCCACATGGCAGCGTCCCGAAATAAAAGTCTCCTCAAAATAAACGAGGCTCTCTGACGACGAGGATGACGGGTGCCGACCTTCGGCCAATCGAAGAGGCATCGGTATCGATTTCGATTTGAAGAAAACGGGCGGGTGGAGGCGGGAGGAACGCAGCTTTTTTCCACCGAATGGATGGAATGGACCAGATGAGGAAACGGGGAGCGCGAGTGGTGACGGGCGTCATTTCAAAGTGCGAGCGCTCGATGTGCGATTTTTCATATATGGGTGTGGAAAGGAAATCTTAGAGGCGTCTTCGCACCTGCTCGTTACAAGAAAGATAAATGCAAAGGAATGGCCACACGTGGTAACAAAAGGATCTGTAATGGCACTTAATTATGGTATTTTCGTATTTTCTATTTTGTTCTCTTGCAGAAATGCTACATTCTTGCTTTTTGAGCTTGTACTCACGGTTGAATGCACTTATCGTACGTCGCGTTGGATAAAAGACTCTGCTAAATGACATGTGATGAAATAGAAAACACCAGGGGGGAATATTTTAAATTTTCAAATGAGATGGAAAACACTTTAGGAGTAAATGCGAGTGTTAATCGCCTGGAGGAGCGGCTCCGGCACAAAGGGCTGCGCGAGTGTGGCGCTGTTCTCTAGAAACCCTCTGGGTTGCAAGTGGCCGGTTCAGAAAGGGCCGTCCGTCTGCAATCAAAGAAGATATTTAAAAATCAATATCTCGTAACGGTCTGTTGTTCCATATAAGAGGCGCTGGAAGGGCTGCGGTCAATATATCGCTGCTGTCACCGTCTTTAGGACGGAGGCTTGGGCTGTCACTGACTGGCACGCCGACATACACCCGCCGGCTAATTGGAATTTACTCGCAGGAAGACAAAGAGCGGCGGGAAGCCGTGAGGCCCGGAGAAATTCAATTCCCATCCAGAGGGATTTAATTAGACCACTTTGTACCTTTCACTGCCGCCGAATCCTATTTACATCCCTCAGAAACCTTACCTCAGTTTCTTGATTTCAACTAATCTTCAGGTCTCTGAATTTCTTTTTAGAAAGAACACACAAAATGAGCATTGGAAATGTTCAGATCAATGAGATCAGGGTTCCTTCTTTTCATCGCTGAGTTTTTATTCAGAATATTTTTTTTTTTTTAAACGCCAGACTGGTGGCCCCTTGTGATTGATACGGAAAGTAATGCGCAAGTTCAAAACCCTCCCGCAACATCCGATACGTCTGTTTCCGTTAGAGAGATACGGAAACACAGATCTCCCCACCGGCGAAAACACGCAGCAGATGTAACGGCAAAGGAAAGAAACTCATTTCTGATACAGTGTGTGTGTGTGTGCGTGTGTGTGTGTGTACCACAACCCTTTGAAATAAAACACCCCCCAAAAAAGGACTGTATTTAGATGTGCTGTAACAAAAAAGACCTTTAAGGGAGGATTCCTCAGCTGAGCTAAAGGGAGACGGTCCACTGAGCGCTTGCTTGCCCCCCCCCCCCCGTCTTATCCTGCGCTGCGTCTGATAGTCACGTCTGAATCCATCCCGAGGCCTGTAGGACATGAGTGTATTGATGGTTTAATAACAGCGGTTTAATTCTCCCCCCTCACTGAGAACGTCTGTCAGATTTCCTCATCAGCATTCTCCCCTGAAGCTGCAGGGTTCTACTTTCAGGCTGCAGGGTGGCGGTGTGTCTGAAGCCCCGCCCACCCGCCACTCAGCCGATGGAGCCGGTGTCTCTCGCTTTGAAGACTCAACCGATGGCGTAGAAAGCAAAATCAGCAAGGAGGAAAAACAAATCTTCCCTTGGAAGGCTTAAAGATTTCAATCAATATTTGTATGACACCTGTCCACCTGGAGAGGATCCTCCTCTGTTCTCTCCTCAAGGGTTCTCACCTTTTCCCCCGAAGGGTTGTTTGGGAGTTGTTCCTGATCCCATGTGAGGTCAAAGGTCAAAGGTCAGGGATGTCTATGTGTTCAGATTGTAAAGCACTCTGAGGCAAATTTCTAATTTGTGAAAATGGGCTATACAAAATAAACTGACTTGAATTTAATTTGTATGCAGCCGTCCAATCACAATGGAGGGGAGGCGGGAAAAATAAGAAACTTGCACTTCAGTGGCTCTTAAATACCTCTTATTATGGTACTTTTGTAGTTTGACTATGTTGAGGAAATGTTACTTTCTGTATTCTTGTTGTTCTGAGTTTGTACTCTAGGTTGAAATGCACTTATTGTGAGACGCTTTGGATAAAAGCGTCTGCTAAATGACATGTGATGTGATGTAAAAAATGTAACAACGGTCACATCCTGCATGTTGAATACAGGTGCTGAACCACAACAACCATGGAGGCGACATGGGTACACAGAGCGTTGAGTTCCTGCTCTTTCCATACATTTTTATTTATGTATTTTAGTTCTATTGATATTCCATATCACGGTAAGCAGGATTGTCGTTCTGCATTTAACAATAAACAAATCGTGTTTGTCATTTAAAATGTAACAATATACCTAGTGGTAGCCTCACAATGAAGCATATTTATACTGCACATCAGGATAAATCAAGTAAGTTGCAAGAAAAACACACAAAAAAACACATTTAAAGCTGTTGAGCCAATCATCCTCCAGAGATCACTCCCTGTGTTCCAGATAGAGCGGGTAAATAGCTGGCTGGCTGTTTAGAGGAATACATCCACATCACAAATCCAGCCTATAAAACAATTTGCTCCAATGAGCAGATCAACGCTGGTTAGTTAACGGGCAAATATCACTGAAAGTTGGGTTGTGAAACGTTTATTTCAATTTTTTTTTGCTTGCCGAGTCATAACCAAAAGCTTTTAAAAAAAAGCTACGGTACCCATGAGCCTCATAGGCCATTAGCAGGGTGAAGACACCAGGCACAGTGATGACTCAAAAAATAAAACTATCAGCAACGAACCACCAGGCGGCTGAAATCAGCCTCTGAGGCGTCATTTATTTCGACATTCCCACCATAACTTGGGAGTGCTTGGTGGCTGTAGTTGACTACTCTACGGTTGTAATGTGCACAGACTCCACCAAACAACATGTTTTAAATTGTAATCGCAGTTTCTCTTTATTTATCCCGATATTTAAAGCCGTCTAACGGAGAGAAGAACGGCTCTTTGATACTTGGAAAGGTGGCTCAAGCGGCCTTTGCCAGAATGCAGGGTGGTGTACACACACTTAAAAGTAAAAGATAATTAAGGGGGTGTCGTGTTTTTTTCTTTTCTTTAAAAAAAAGAAAGTATTGTTGTTACTGTTTTTTGGTTTATTTTTGTTGTTTTTGGAGGGGGGGAGGGTATGTGTATATGCGTGTGTGTATGTATGCATGTGTATATATATGTGTGTATATGTATATGTATGTATGGGTGTGTGTATTGGTGTAGGTGTAAGTATATGTGCGTGTATATATATGTTATGTCTGACATTTTGTACCTGTTTTATGTTTATATCACTAAACAAATACACAATTTAAGTGACAAAAAAATTATACTTGGAAACATGAAATATGTCCAGACGGTTTTAAACGTCCCAAACATCAGTAATGAGCTGCTTTCAGTCGGCTGGTGTGATTTGGTTGAGTAAAAACAAGGTCACAAAAAAACACCGAGGGACATGCAGAACATACGGCGCCTCATTTCATGTTAATATAACAACAACTTAGCAGCAAGATCCAACTTTGGGTGACAAATATTCTGGGAAATCATTCAAGACTCAAACTGCCTCGTCATCAAAGCCAATAAATACACTGTTTTTGGATTCAGCATCTTCGTGAAATCTTGAACATCTTCCAATTTTGTGATGTTCCGTTTTGCTCAATTTGCCATTTAAAAAAAAAGAAGAAATATGTATAATTAGCCGAGCGGCCCGCGAACAGACGACAGAGCGGAAGCCGTGTGACGGGATCGAGCTGCAACTTCTTTTATTAGCCCTTATAAATGTTATCTGGCACGTATCGGAGACAGGATGGGTGTCTCGCCTGCTGCGATTTGGCCCCGTCTCCACATCACCGCCCTTCTCCTCCTCCTCCTCCTCCTCCTCCTCCTCCTCCTCCTCCTCCTCCTCCTCCTCCTCCTCCTCCCCCCGATGGCTCAGTCAGTTGACTGCCTGGCACCAAACATGATTCCCGAGTCCCAATTTCCCACGCACACCTCGTCTGTTTCCGTACCTTGACGGCAGCTCTGATTAAAAAACAATTAGCCCCCTGATCCCAGGGCAGGACGTCATCCATAGTGGGATCTCTGCCCCCCCTCAGCTCTCTGCTCTCAGGCGTCGGGGAAAAGTAAGCTGCAAGTCTTAAACATGACCTCACCGACAGGGACGCACAAACACTTCTCTCTCTGATGTAATTGTTGGCTTTGTATCTTTGGGTTCTGCTTTGATGGATTCCCTTTTTTTGAGCCTGCGACAAAAGTCTGTCTTTCCATTAAAATAAACAATCTCTGAAAGAAGCCGCAGTCATTTACAGCGAGAAGCATTTCGGAACACATTTATAATCCTCAAAGACAATCCTGCTGCTACCACCGCAATCTGCTTGGAGGAACAGGGAAACTGAATTTGAAAACCTTCTTTTACAAGGCGGATCCGAACCCAAACAAATTGCTTTACTGTTGAGTTCTGTGACGCAGTTGTTGTTTGTTTTTACTAACCACACGACTATTTCCACACGGTTTGTTTCCGTCTATTCGCGACGGTCCTTTCAGATTTGCCAGTCCCTATTTCTCGGCTAATTGACAATCGAGTCATCGTCTGCGATCACGAGAGAGAAGCTTTGCAACGATGAATCGTCCTCGATGACTTGACTAGAAACTCTTGCTAGCTGAACTTTCTGACCGAGGAAAACGGCCTCTTTCTGAATCCTCAAACAGGCCAACATTTCTCGAAAATATAAAAACGTCCAACATCATACAAATAAAAGAGAACACAGTGATGTCAATTGCTTATATGGCAGCTGCAAACATTTGGTAAAAGCACGTGTTATACCGTATATCGGTATACGATGCTTGTTCTGTTTGTAACTTGGACATAACTATGGCGACTAGGATGCAATTACAGATTATTTGTATTGTCGATTAATCAGTGATCATCTTCCCAATTATCGATAGGCGACACGTCAGAAGATGTAACGATGTCGAGCGGCGTTTCCTAAAGCGGGACAGCCTCAAACGTCAGCTTTTCCTACAGCTCAGAAGATATTCGATCCAATGCCAAACAAGAGTAAAGAAAAGCCCAAATAATTCAGTTTTAACTATTGAATTATCAAAATGTTGGCATTAATTGCATGACAATTGGATAAAAATTGTCCGCTATGGTAAAAAGAAGATGTTGACCTTTTCATGACCTTGACCTTTGACCCGATCGATTCCAAAATCTAATCAAATGGTCCCCGGATAATAACCAATCATCCCACCAAATTTCATGAGATTCGGTTCAATACTTATTGAGTTATGCGAGTAACAGACATACAAATAAATAAATAAATACACGCCGATCAAAACATAACCTTCCGCATTTTCAATGCGAATGTAAAAGTGACCAATTTCTGGTCATCACATTTGGCCGTTAATAGTTGATCAATCTTCCCGCTTTAATAGAAACCCGGCTAACGAGGGTAAAGCGATGACTCTTCACCTGAGCTCGTATCTCCTAGCAACGATTGAGCGTCGTCCGTCTTCGAATCGAGTCGCGCTAAACTATCGCGCCGTCATTACGGTTCACGAAACGGCGGGAATACGAGCGAGAGCCGGGAGCCGGGAGCCGGCGGCTCGCGACGATAAGCGGCGGCTCCATCCAGATAACGAGAAGATGATCGTCACCTCCAGCCCCGCTCTCAATAAAACGGCGGAGTAATAAGAGTCTGTATTTTACGGGTCTGGATAATCGTTTGCAGCCGTCATCACGAGACGCTGGAAGTTCCTTCGACTTAAATACACACTGAGAGGCTGAAAGCCCTGAACACTTGATGAAGGGCCTTCAAGTCTCGCTGCCATGTTTCATTACCACTTGTTATTCTCTCCGCCGAGCCAACTCCACGCTGCCTTCTCCCCCCAACCCCCACTCGCAAAAAACTTTTCTTCTGATTAATTGCACCCTTTTAGGCTCTCACAATCAGCCGCGGCCATTTCGCAGCCTTGTCAACGGAAAAGTTAAGCGCCTGGCGACGGGGGCGCGGTGGCAGTAAATGCCATATCCCGTCAGAGAGGCGAGGGCAGGGTAATTGTCTCCGTGGCGTAATCGTCCCTCGACAAAAGCCGGTGGCCGTGACAGGGCTTTAACATAATGAGGAACACTGTCGCTCTGGACTCGCAGTTTCTTTCCCGCTCTTCCATCTTAAGGTGCGTTCACACCAAAAGCAAAACAATTTTTTCGTGCGACCGAATCCCATGAAAAGTCAACGTACAGATGCAATGTTTTTTCCCAGCGGCGCAATTTTCGCCCCACGTTGAAATATTTCAAATTTGAGGCGTCATCTCGCAACTCGGGCCAATCGGCTCTTGAGTTCTCTCTCTAGCTGGAGGCGGAAGTCTTTCAGGCGTAACGGTGACTTCATGGTGAAAGTGACCGAGCTGAGTGAGCCTACGGGTGATGTCATCAACCCAAACACGAGGGCGTCAGTGTGTGGGACGTCCTCAACAAGTATGAAGCAGAACTAGTGGGGAGTTATTCCGTGGTGGATGAAGGAGATGATAACGGTCTCTACGGAGACGAGATGCAGAGATAAGCCCCGCCCCTCGCGGAGCGTCTCGACGCTCATGGCTTGAACACGGCGAACGGTCGAGCGAGTAAACTCACGCGTTTTGGGCGACGCAAAAAATTGTTTCGCTTTCGGTTAAGAGCGTCAAACTGCGAATGTAAATCCAGCCGCTGGCGGATCGTGGCCGCGGCCATCCGACTCCTTTGTGGCGTCGCGTAAGGGGAGAGAAATGCAGCTTTCTGTTTAGAAAAAAAAAAGGTTTTGCCACGGCGTTATCTCAGCGAGGAGACGGTTGACGGATGAAATCAATAAAATCGATCGCGCAAGATGGATCGGGCGTCAAGAGCGGTATCTGCAAATGTGAACCGTCTCCGCTTCTGGGACGCGGGGAAACGGGGAACACGGAAGTGAAGCTGGGATTCAAAAGGCGGCGGCGCCGATCCGAGGCTCCGAACCCAGCCGACGCACTCTGGGATGGACAGAGCGACTCGGCTCTGGTGAGACGCTCTGCAGAGGACACACGTCTCCTCTGTGACGACTCCGGCCTCACGGAGAGAAAGATAATCCCCCCTCTCGCTGTCACACTCTGCTTATTCACATTCACGTCCTCCTCCTCTTCCCACTACGTTTGCTCCTGTAAATCTCCAAAGTTATTCTCTCCCTTTCCACATCGGGGGAATTAAAAAAAAGACACAGAGAAGTTTCCACTGTAAGAGAGATCAAGAAGCCGTGCAACGTGTTCATCCACGATGCGAGAGAAGGGTAACGATGAAGTATACATGTGTCCGGGTGCGGTGATGAGGAGGAGAAGGAGGAACGCATAAAGCTTATACTTGCAAAAAACGGGAACATTATCTGCCACAATTCAAGGTCACCAAACATGCGAGGAGCTAATTATTCATTCCCATACAAAGCGGAGAGTGATGAGGCTGAATAACCGCCGGGAGGGACAGGAGGAGTTCTGCTCGGATACGCGGCCGGCTCTCCTCTGAGTTTGTAATTGGGACAGAAAAGTCCATCTTCTGATCTGCAGAGCGTGTCGTTGTCCCTCTGTTGTGCATCTGTCCTGTAAAACACAAATACGTGCAATGACGTGTTCCACGCCAACATTTAGAGATGTCCTATGTGAAGCCTCATTCATTAATGCTGCCCCATTAACACAATTCAAATAACTTTCCAGCCACTTGTGTTTGTTTTACTCCTAATTCACTGGACTAGGGCCCTAATAAAACAAGTAATTGTTCTGCCCCCTTGTGGCCATAAAAAACATTAATACAGCTTTCAGAGAAAACTAGTTGAGCTGGGCCCATTTAGATATTTAGTTGTGTGATTGTTTTATTGCTGTCCATAGATAGCAACAACTTAATATTTATCAGTAATATCAAAAATAGCACAAAGTGTTGGACTGAACCGAGTTTTTCCTCTTCTAAAACAGTTTTAGAAATGGCATATATATATATATATATATATATATATATATATATATATATATATATATATATATTATATACACATATACATATATATATATATATATTATATACATATGTATATTATATACACATATACATACACATATATATATACATATAAATATATACATATAAATATATATATATATATACACACACATATAAATATACATATATATATAGATATACATATACACACACACACATATATATATAAATATATAAATACATATATATATATATATAAATACATGAATAAATATAAATATGTATATATATATATATATATATATATATATATATATATATCACTCTTTAGCTTGATTGCTATTTAACCAACAAACACTGCCAAAGTAGCCTTCCCATTGCGACAAGGTTGTATGTATGACTCGATAGACTCAAACGAAAATAGAGATCACTTATTATTATTATTGAGAAAGAGAGTAAAAGAAATAAGGACGAACTCTAATATAAATCCAGTCATTGTAGATGTGAGGCTGTGCTTCTCTTCTTAAGATCAGATCAATCTGCTGCAATGAATAATAAAGCCAAGTACAGAAGGACTACTCAAAAGATATGTTCAACTGGACTGGAAAGTCAATCAGTAAATAATTAGCCAGTGAAGAATGATAATCAGCAGCCGGCTTACTCTCAGAGCCGCATCTCAACACTGCAATCACTTTCCTCTGGAAGAAATATGAACTTGAAATGGCTCTTTGGTTGTGATGAGTGATTTTAATGATTTTCTTTTTCCTGATAAACAAGCCGTCTCCAGTACAACACGAAAAGCAGGTGTGAAAACAGCTGAATAATATTATAAATGATCTCCTAACTGATTTCTGTTTTAATGTAATAATCAAGATCTTTGTTTCCCATCTGACATTTAGCGCAACGTGATCACTTGATTGTGGAAAAAAAAACGGATCACACGTTCATTAATTCTACAGTAACGTTGAAATGCTGCCGTTTGAACATTTGAATTACTTGATTTAGGAATCTGCAATTTGGTCGTGTTTTTGTTTTTCCTCTACCGAGTCCGACTGTTGACAGCTGTAATTTTTAAACGATGAATCCAGGGCTCTCAAGTGTCACGCGTTGAGCGTGAGACTCACTCATTTCGGTCTTAACTCACGCACTCCCGCCACACATCGTATTTCTCACGCTGAAAAAAAACTCTCGGCTATTTAATGTTTTAACGCCCTCACCGTGGAGAAATCAAGCGCTCCCTGAGTTCTGCTGTGAGGTGCCACTTATCAGCCAATAAAAAAAAAAAGAAATGGGTTACACAATAGCCCATCAGAAAACAAACGTATCTGTTGTATCTGGGTAAGATTTAATCCAGCAACCAATGAAAATAAAGCAACCTGGAATTGCACGTGACTGATATCCGAAAGTTCTGTAAATCTCATCCACAGATGTCTTTGTGAAAGACTCCTGCAGATTAACACATCCCCAAATTGGTCACACCCTCCCTCCACGACTGCTGCCCCCGTGATGAACCCCAAAAAGTTATGCCGGGAAAAATATGCATAGCGCCCTCAAGCAGTGGGCCGTTTACGATGATGATCGTCACTTCTTGCCTGCCACTCACTCTGGTGGATAGAACTCTATTCACACTGTGGGAAGAGTGCAAACCCTCCTATCACTTAGAGAAAAATAATATGCCGAATAACCCGGTCAACTTATTAGTCACGATTGCAACGAAAACAATGTCAGCGTGGCGTGGGTGGAAGAACATGCATCACTGGACCGCCACAAGACCGAGCAGGAAATATGGGAATTAATACGAGAAGTAAGTAGAAGCTTGATTCCTTTTTTTAGTGCACGAGTTTAACCCTGCAAGTTACGGGAAATGCAAAAAAGACAGCATGCTAATGTAGCATACCGGCGGTTTAATGAGAGTGTGTGGTGCAGAGCTGGCTAGCTGTCGGATGGCTGATGCTACACTATGATTGGCTATCTGCTTTCTGGGGGGCCGGACTTAGCACAAGGTCACTTCCATTGAACCGACCTAGTTGAGCTGGGCCCATTTAGATATTTGGTTGTGCGATGGTTTTATTGTTGTCCATAGGTAGCAATGACTTAATATTTATCGGTAATATCACCCACACACACACACACACACACCTGAGACACACTTTGGTACGTTTCCGAGTTGCAGGAATGACTTCACTCTCATTCGAGAGCTCCCAGAACGACACGACTTACAATCAAACCCAGAAATGAAAGTGTTTCTTTAGGGGGTTTCATGTTCTACTTCACATTAAAATAATTGCTGCTCTGCTTCGCACGACAAAGGAAAAAAAAAAACACGTAAAAATGCATCGCAGAAAGTCGCAAAACCGGATTCGACTGGTCGCAGCCCGGATTATGAAGTTCATGTGAAGTTTCGATGTGTATTTATTTACCACTTGCTTCTCCACCTCCAGAATTGCCCGTGTGCTCTCAAACCAACACATCTGCCAGCACATTAAGACTCATTTCCCCGATCCACTTTGATCCCCCCCCCCACCCCCTGTGGATCCGAACGGACCACCTCGGTCATCCCATAACCTTCAGGCTGAAGCTGCTTCACTTCCTTTGATCTCCCCCCCCCCCTCCTCCCTGTGTGGGTGATGGATAGGATCAGGAGGCCCTGGGTAAGACACTCTCTGCTATTTTGACATCTCTTTGACAAGGTGAGAATTTCTGCTGAGAAAAGACGAGGACCGACCGACTGACTTCCCCTCCTCCCCATCTCCCCTCCTCACATCCTTCTTTTCTCGTTCCCACCCGGCTCATCCTTGGAGTGACAGCGCAGTGCGGTGACACGCGATTTACACGCGATGGGAGATAAGTGGGGAGACAGGGGGACATAGGAGCATCCCATCCTTCAGGGGGAAGTCGGGCAGAGAGGAGTGCTGCGTGTGTGTGTGTGTGTGTGTGTGTGTGTTTAGGGTTCAAGGTGGTGGAACAGCTCGTCTGGGAGCCCCCCGAATTTCCAATGTACTTCCAGCATGCACGGCTGCTTCCAGTGTGCCCCGTGAGTGGCTGCAATCACAGCTGCGGCGCCGGGAAATGGAGTCGGAGACGTGGCGCTGCCGTCGCCGAGCCTATAAATCTCCCAAGTACAAATACCTCCTTGCGTACGTCCCGTTTTCCTCCCCGTGGTGGTGGTGGTGTGTGTGTGTGTGTGTGTGTGTGTGTGTGTGTGTGTGTGTGTGTGTGTGTGTGTGTGTGTGTGGGGGGTGTTCTACGGAACACGGTGCAGCAGAATCAGGACAAGACATCTTGCGTATGGACCACGAATGAATTTTAAATTAGACTTTGCAGAACACAGCACAGACAGTGGAGACGACGTGCAGCAGCTCAGGGAGCAGCGTCCAGGTAGCAGGAATAACATGTGTGTGTAGAGAAAAAGTGAGCGTGTGTGTGTGTGTGTGTGTGTGTGTGTGTGTGTGTGTGTGTGTGTGTGTGTGTGTGTATGTAGACTATGGATGTATGTAGGCTATGTATGTATATATGTATGTATGTGTATGTATATATATATATATATATATATATATATATATATATATATATGTACTATTTAGGCTATGTATGTATGTATGTATGCATGCATCTATGTATGCATGTATATATGTATGTATTTAGGCTATGTATGTATATATGTATGTTTGAGGATATGTATGTATATATATGTATTATTTAGGCTATGTATGTATGTATGTATGTATGTATGTATGCATGGATCTATGTATGTATGTATATATGTATGTATGTAGGATATGTATGTATATATATGTGTACTATTTAGGCTATGTATGTATATATATATATGTATGCATGTATGTTTGCAGGCCATGTATGCATGCATGCATGTATGTATGTATGTATGTATGTATGTATGTATGTATGTATGTATGTATGTATGTATGTATGTATGTATGTAGGCTGTGTGTGCGTGTGTGTGTGTGTGTGTGCGTGTGCGTGTGTGTGTGCGTGTGCGTATGTATGTGTGCGTGCGTGCGCACATGCACTGCTGGTGGTCGTCTCTCACCATTCCAGTGTTAGACGTCAGCCTGCAGCCCCACTTTGGGCAGTTTCAGCTTCCTACACTAAAACACGTGCACAAATGCGCGCGCTCCTAGCGCTCAAACGCGCCGCACACACTGGCCGCCAGTCCGCACCGCGCGCACACGACACCAGACGACACACCTGCTAAAGGCAGGTGAACAAGCACGCGCGCGCGCGCGCACACACACACCACACGAGGCTGGCATGCGCGCACAAACAAACACTTTGAAGCGCACCTGTCTGCGTTGGCATCATTTCGCAGTCAAACCGGGGACCAGCAGCTCTGGTGGCAAACACATGTTTTAGGCTCTTTTTACCACCGCAATCTGACCTCACGTCAGTCTGCCGGTAGGGTATCACGTGCATGTACTTCACACCCTGCAGGGCGACACCGACAGACATGCAAAAGCCCCGCTAGAGTGGAGACAACCCGGGGAGCGCCGCCGCTCCTCGGCTGTCGGTGTCCGCCGCCCTTCACGTCCATGTTGCGGTCTTTCTGCGTGGACCTCTGGAACCCGGTGCGCACGTCCCCGCGCTGCCCGGGACCCCGTAGTGCATGCGTTCACATCACCTGGCTGCTCTGGCGGGCACATCCATACATCATGACGCAACTTTTGACAAACAAAACCCCCCCCCAAAAAAGGCAAACGAATAAAGACTCGGTAAAAGAACAGTTGCTCACGCGGACACCGGGTCCAGCGACCGTCCGCAGAGCAACGCGTTCATTGTGCACAAGTTCAACGGCACCGTGCCACGGATCCAAGTGGGGTTCAACTTACCGATCAGAGCCAGCTGTAAGAAGTACAGTCCGAGGAAGTCCATTATGGAGTGCGACATCAATTCAAATGGATGCAAATCCCGGGCGAGCGATGCTGATGATGCGCGAGAATCAAAAGCCCTCCGTCGGATGCGATTGCCACGGAAAATTAAGAGCGAAAGAATCGCAGCTATTTCTCAAGTGATGACTGGTCACTCACGCTGACGCCGGAATCCACGGCATTGCATGAAAAAACGGGAGCGCGGCAGAGCATCATTTCTTCTTCTTCTTTTTTTTAAACAGTCAAACTTTTGTCGTGGAAGGAAAGAAAAGAAAAAAACGAGTTACAGCTGCGCCAAATCGAGTCAGCGGGTCCAAATCAAGACAGCAGCAGAGGGGCGGTGATGAGGGAGGAAAAAAACAAAAAGCGCAGTTTGGACTAAATCTCGCGCGTATTGAGCATCCTTGGCGGGTTTCCTCCCCTCCGTCCGTCCCGAGCGGCTGCTTCCTCTCCTCTTCGCCTCCACCTGTACGCGCACGGTCTGGAAAACGGTCTGCGGGTGAATCACAAGGGGTGCGTTTTGCTTTGCGCACTTCGACCCAAAGAGTCGCACGGCGCCTGTGCTCCTTCCTCTTTCTCCCAGGCGGGTCCGGCCGGAGATGCCCAGCTCGTTTAAAAAAAAAAAATCCAATCTCGGCCAAAGTTGAAATAGGACAAGTTGAATCGATAGCCTATTTCATACTGCCATAAAATGGAAACAATAAACCTGCGTGAAATGGTGCAGAGGGTGGGTGGACCGTATCCACACTGCCCTGGAAGTAGGTTATTCTTATTCCCCCCCAAAAAGAGAAACTACCACAGTGGACTTGCATGAGAATCATTGATTTGGAGGAAGTTGAGCACATATTCGAGGGCCCTCCAGCAGCAGCAGCAGCAGCAGCGCGAGAGGAGCAGGCAGACCCAGACTGACAGGCTGTGCCTCTCATGGTAACAATGAAGAGACCATCTTGCAGCAGCATGGTGTGTTTGAGGCTACCTGCTGTCTAATATGCTCACGCTGCTCTTTCAGAACAAAGAATAATCCATGTGTATCTGGGTTTTGATAAGAAACGACGAGCTCTGTTATTATTATTACAGGGTTCGTACGCTCATGGAAAACCTGGAAAAGTCATGGAATTGTAAAATGGTCCTTTCCAGGCCTGGAAAAGTCATGGAAAAAAACTTAAATCATAAAAGTTTGGGAAAAGTCATGGAAATGTGTTATGATCACTTCTTCATTCATGCCGAGTTTGAAATAATTTGAATTTTTTAAAGAAAGACGCTCCAAACATAAGCCAGCATACGCTCTCAATACGCAACATATTCATAACATTTCATATTTATACCGAGATTTCAGTTTGGTCATGGAAATTTGGTTAAAAGTCATGGAAAAGTCATGGAAATCCATCGGCCCACATGTGTAAGAACCCTGTTATTATTATTAATATTATGATGATGAACTTCAGCCTGCTTTGTGTTTGCCATCCACCCAGAATAAATGGATAAAGTCTGTAGCAGCACTCTATAAATCATGGAGAATATTTAGATTCTTTATACGGACAGCTGTTATTGGTGCTTCCCCCCCCCCCATATTTTCGTTAAAAGCCTGAATTCTTCTCAAGCCGTTAAACTCGCACTCTAGATGAGAAATTAGTTTTGGAGCGCTCCCTCTTTCGGGAGTCGTTCTGCCTGCTCCGGCTTATTTGGAGAGTTTTTTTACAGCATCTCTGGGACACTTTCATCCAAAACCTTATTTGTTGGGCTGACACTCTCAGGA
Organism: Liparis tanakae; assembly: GCA_036178185.1. Taxonomy (NCBI): domain Eukaryota; kingdom Metazoa; phylum Chordata; class Actinopteri; order Perciformes; family Liparidae; genus Liparis; species Liparis tanakae. The sequence continues at coordinate 2,955,929 of CM070093.1, forward strand.
AACGTGGGAAGGATCAGACGTTTCCAAAGAATAATCTGCACAACCTTAAACTTCTGTTCAGGTGTGTGTGTGTGTGTGTGTGTGTGTGTGTGTGTGTGTTCCTGAGGAGAGTGGGCGGTGGGCTCCTCTTAGAATTTGCTTATGCGGAGACAGTAAATGTTGAGATCAAAGATGCTGCAAGTGTTCTGTAAACTTGTTTCATATGTGAAGAGATGCGTCTTTAGCCTGAAGCCCACTTTTAAGGAGAAGAAAGCTTCTTTTTTATCTCATTTTTGTTGCTATTTTTTGGGACTTGTAGTCTGCCGTTAAAAGCGTCGAGCTGGTGTACGGACGAAATGATCGTTTTATAATGTAGAATGTGATTATTTGAGTAAATAACACTGGTCAGTCAATGCAGTGACCAGAGACAGGTGTTTGATCACATGGTTCCACATAATGGAGGAAGGAGATTCTTTGGTGTCATGACGATGGCGTCCCTTGTTGGTTTCAGTCCCTCCGTTGTGATGCAGACTTGCTGATGGCGTTCCCTGGAGCGTCGTCTCCCACAACCGACCGGCTGCGTTCCGTTTCCGCTCTCACATCATCGCTTTCAGATTGTATTCATCAGTCGAGAGCGTCGCCGCCGCACCGTTATTGGCTTCTACACAAGACGACAGGCTCCGCCCCCAGGCATCAGGAGGAACATCAACAACAACAACAACAACATGCCTTCTGCATGGGGAAATGGGATAATCACACAAAACAGTGTTGGATTAATCCTTCTGGATTTGTCTCCAAAAAATAACAAAAACACACAGTTCGAGGATGGATTACAGAGCTTCTGAGAGGGAACCGATGCACCGGCGCCAACGCCGAAACGGCACAGAAGAAAGTCTCTGAAGACGCAGGATATTTAGGATACGTTGGCCTGATGCCTACATTATAGCCGGCTACGAGTTTTATTAGCACCTGTATTCTAGCAGTGTAACGGGAATAGGTCTGTTTGGATGCACGAGCGGCCTTCGTGAATACTTTCGATTAATTCGCATTCAGAACTAGAATCTCGGCCTCGTGGTCGTTAAGGTCGGCCCAGGTGTCGTCATTCGACACCGTCATAAATAGCATGAACGTTCTCCGGTTGTAGATTGAGGTCTTGGTGACCTCCAGGTCACGTTGGACGTTTGCGCCTTCGAAAACTTTCAAAAAAGGAATTTCCTTCCGGACATTCGTGACTCCTCAGGTCGACGAGAACGGACCGGACAGACGAACGGACAACGTGAACACACAAAGCAGTCGAAGTGGCTTCAGCTCGAGAAAAATGTACTCATAGAATGCAGATCAGAATCGTTCATTTTAAAGTAATATGCTAATTGAAAATGTTTAAAGGCGTTTCAAATGTTTTTGGCCCTGACAGACGATGTCCCGCCATAAAGAGCCGGATAAGTCAAACGCCTGTGGTGGTCGCCTGCCAGGCAAAGACGACCCGCTTCAACTGGTCTGATAAACGATCAAAATAACTAGAAGGGGCACTCGCTAGAGCGCATACCTTCACATATCACAAGATTGAGCATTGAATTATGAACATTTTGGCATTAGTTGCCAATTGGATATAAATTGACCGTGCTATCGTAAAAAGAAGATGTTGACCTTTTCATGAACCTTGACCTTGACCCTTGTTACTCGCATAAGTCAAAAAGTATTAAACCGAATCGCATGAAATTTAGTGGGATGATTGGTTATTATCCGGGGACCATTTGATTATATTTTGGTATTGATGGGGTTAGAGGTCAAGGTCATGAAAAGGTCAACATCTTCTTTTTACCATAGCGGTCAATTCCTATCCAATTGGCATGCAACTAATGCCAACATGTTTATAATTCAACACCCAATCTTGTGATATGCGAGTCCTGTCCTTGAGTTTGAGCCAAAACTTGAGTCAAACTGCGTCAAACTGTTTTCACTCACTTATAATAATTTGTCTGAACTGCTTGATTGTGCTTTTTAAAACGCAATTAAACAATGAATAAAACCCCAATTAATGTTTTTTAAACATAGAAAAAAACTAAACAAAAATTTAATCAATTAGGTCTTCTGTATGCACTCTACTGAGTGCCCGTTCTAGTTTTATATGCAATGAAAAAAAAATTACATTCATGGAATCCAGCTTCGAAAAATGTGTGTAACGTGCGGTTGTGGCAGTGAACAGACACACAGAACGCTCAAAAGCGGTTCCTGTGTACCAAAAAGATCGATACTGGAGTTTGTCACACTCATTTTCCCAGAACACTTTGTGCTTTCGCTGCAGTTTAGCCAGCAGTTTGGACTCCATTTCTAAATTTCAATCACTCCTTAGCAATAGAAACAAGAGCGCACCAAATAACGGTTTTGTTTGTGCAGTCGGGATGAATGTATTTACGTCGTTATGTCCCATTTTGTGTTCAAATAAATTGTGTTCGCATCACGCTTGCCAAGTGCAGATTTAACAAGCAGGAACACAAAGAAAAAGCCTTTTTCTTTCTTCCTTTTTTTACAGCGGCACCAGGGGGGGAGTAAATGTCTGAGGTTTGGATTTGTACCCTGGCTGCGGTCCAACGGCGCATCCACAAAGCAGCTCCACAGCAGCTGGAAGTTTACTGCCTTGCTCAAGGGCAAACTGGCTGCCGTTGAGAGCAGAACGACGCTCATTCCGGTCTCCAAAAACCGGTTCACCCGGAAGCTTTCCGAACGCGTTACCTAACCTCAACGGTCTCCTGGCGGCCTGTCAACAAAGATGGTGCCTTGATTCCTCCCGACTCCTATCCTTTGAAGCGTCCCCCTGCCCGTCTGGAGCGAACCCTTCGACAGATTCCTCTCCTGTGTCTCAGCCTCCACTCGGTGTCAAACTCAAGAAGATTTCAGAATATTTGTGGAATCTGCAGAACGAAGCAGGTGGATGCTCATGTTCACCAAAGAACGGAGACATTTGTTCAGCGCTGGCAAAAGTGGTTCAACTACGTTTCAGATAAACAGCCTGACTGTTTCTTTACTCTATGGAAAATGATTTCTCCACGCTTTATTTATAGTTTTGTTACAATGGTAATGTTTTTGTTTCTTTATTTTTAATGATTTTTTTGTTAGCCTTTTTACTTCTTTATACATAGAATCGGAAAAAATTGAAATTTGTGTAAGTGAGATTCTGAACACACAAATGTGCAATACCACAATCAGTGCAATACTCCCCACACAAGCTCCCCCCAACATCTGGACATGTGCAATATCCCCATATAACTGTCCCCTCCCCCCTCTTTCTTTTTACAAGCTAGGTGCAGCACTAGCGCACTTACCTACTTATTATCTCTGCACTCTACTTTCTTATGTTTACTTTTGATAACCTGTTCCTGTACTTAATACTGTATTCACTTTACCACATTATGTAGTGTGTTTTTTGTACAGGGTTTAAAATATTATATTTTTCATTTATTTATTACCGTCGCATTGAAAATGCGGAAAGTAATGTTTTGATCGCTGTGTATTTGTATGTGTGCGCGCATGTTATTCTCATAAGTCAAAAAGTCTTAAACCGAATCGCATGACATTTTGTGGGATGATTGGTTATTATCCAGAGAACATTTGATTCGATTTTGGCATCGATCGGGTCAAAAGTCAAGGTCATGAAAAGGTCAAAATATTCTTTTTACCATAGGGCAGTCAATTTATATCCAATTGGCAACTAATGCCAAAATTTTCATAATTCAATGCCAAATATTGTGATATGCGAAGGTGTGCGAGTGCCCATTCTAGTTATTACTGTTACTATTATTATTATAGTGTGTTTGTTTTGTATCTCTGTTGACTCGGAGAGCCCTGCAAAAATAATCCGATGTGTCTGGACTGCTGGTCTAGGCACAGATGGCAAATAAAAAACCTTGAACCTTGAGATAAAATTAAAAAAAGGATGAGGGACCGCCTCCCGCTGGGCTGGTCAGGAAGCGGTGGAAGAGTCCTTACCGTGGGCCGACGTTGAGGCGTTAATGCATTCAAAGAAACGCCTGCTGACGTACACGATGTCTGGCTGAGACGCGTGGCGAGTGAAATTACAGGGAGAGGCAGAGAAAAAGAAGATGGGAGAGAGAAAGAGGCAATATTGACCAACAATGGCACTCAATCAAAATGCTGGAACAGCCTCCAGGTCCAGGAGCACAAAGAGCTGCCGGAGGAAATGAAGGCACGGTCGCACGGCAATGTCACAAGGTCGTCCGCTCTGAGGCGCTCTTATTATCCTCACATTGTCTCACACCTGCTTTCACTCCGATCTGCCTCCTCTTCATCATTTCATCAACCCTGATGCTTCAGAACAATCAGAATATTGTCTAGAAAAGATGTGTGATACACGGGATAAGAAGAACTGTAACCGGGCAGATGATGGACATCAGGATCCGGATGGCGTGAATTAAGTTTAACGATATTTCACGATTTAATGGCAAGAAGTGTAAACAAACAATGGAGGCTCGGGATCGTGGTTGCCGTAGTGATCCGTCTCAACAGGATCCAGCCTGAAGGACCCGGGTCAAGACCAAAGAGAACCATGTTCCCCCAGTCCAGATTCTTAGTCCCAGAATCAGCCAATCAGCTCCTCTCAAAGGTCGTTCAGCCTCCAACACCTTCCTGATGGATCAAAGTCCCGCTATCAAAATGGAGAGGTCAAAGGTCACGACCCCCGGGTCAAAACGTCACTTCCGGTCAAGTCGCTAAACAAGTATTTTCACAATTAAAGTCCCGTCTGTTATTGTCCTTATTAAAGTCAAAGGTTGGGGTTTGCAGACAGTTTCCAGCGGCGTGGATGTTTTCACTCAAGAACATCCACAGCGATGTGAAAACAAGTGGTGTGTGGAGGGAAAGACAAGAAACCGTTGCCTGTTGTGTTTGAATCCGGCCCATCGGAGTTCACCAGGCAGCCGACGCGTCAGGTTGGCAGCGTCTGCTGAACACACGGAAATGCATTTCATGCAGGGGGCGGCTGCAGCTCAATGGGGTCAGGGGTTTCAGGGGGTCATCCTGCAACCCCAAGGTCGTCGGTTCGATCCCAGCTCTACCCATTAGTTGCGCGTCAAAGTGTCCATGAGCAAGGCACTGAACCCCCAGTTGCTCCCCGGGCGCTTCACTGCAGCCCACTGCTCCTTAATGACTAAGGATGGGTTGAATGCAGAGAACACATGTGGTTGCCTGTGTACCTGTACTCTGTGTACCTGTACTCTGTGTAATGACAATAGATTCAATCCAATCTAATTTGCCTTCTCCATTCTGGAGTCAGACTGAGAGTACGTATACATGCACCGTTACTTTAGTGTCATATTGCTTCTTAGAGAATTAGGCAAACGCATACATGTGTACGATATGTTATGCTCGATAGATCAAAGCCAACTTAATTATATTCAACACAACTCTGTGTCCTTGTCATGGTGGCCACAGAACTTCTTCAAAAGCATTTACTTCTTATACATTCTACGTATATTTAATATCAGACAGGTCCTTTTTAAGTACAGTAAATATCAGATATCAGACCTTCACTCAAGTCGTGTTCGAATTGTTGACTTTTACTTTGAGTCCTTTTCCAGTAAGGTGTCTTTACTTTTATTCAAGTACAGTTTTTGAGTACTTTATATAACACTAGAAAACACAAGTGGCCTCAGTTTAACAGCCTCAGCTTTCTGCAGGCGCATCCACACGAGGTGAACTAGGCGCAAGCCGAGGGGCGCTCTCTGGCAAGGTCAAAGCCTTCACGACCAATCAGTCGCTAGGCTGCACCAATTGACGAGGAAGGCGTCGATCGTGCTTCCCGTTGCTCCCCCAGCTCTCCTGAGCCACTGTCCTCCTGACTCAAAGCTCGATCGGCTTCAAGGAAAAACTAAACCAATTCAGCTTGAGAATCAGGAGATACTGCTGCATGTGTGACACACCGAATGGATCTGAGGTCACATTTACACATAGCCGTATTTACAGAAACGAATATTTCTGCCCCTCCGTTTTCAACAAAGTTTCTGTTTCTATGAACCCGCATGAATACGCCGTCCGCATACGTCCCATAGGACGCTCACGTGATGTAAAGCATCTTTAGTCGCAAACTGTGACATTTGACCACCTAAAAGTCGTTTGACCTCGTTCACACGCAAACAGAGTTTTCAGAAATCTCTTTCAGAAAAAAAGTTTTTAGAAATGATCGTTTTCCGTGATAAAACCTCTGTTTTTGTGTAAATGAAAGGACAAAACGCGTGAAAATATATGCGTTTTCACATCGTGTAAACGGGGTCTGATTCTATAGTGGGGCAGGGTTCTAACAAATTTCGACCAATGGATTTCTATGACTTTTCCAGGACTTTTTAATGACTTTTTAATGACTTTAAACCAAAATTCCATGGCCAAACTGAAATATTGGGATGAACATGAACAATTTAGAAAATGTTGTGCGTTTTTGAGCGTCTTTCTTTAAAAAAAACATATACATTTGTTCAAACTCGGCGTAAATGAACATGTGAATATATAACATTTCCATGACTTTTCCAAAACTTTTATGATTCGAGTTTTTTCCATGACTTTTCCAGGCCTGGAAATGACCATTTTAAAATTCCATGACTTTTCCAGGTTTTCCATGACCGTATGAACCCTGGTGAGGAGACTATAGAAAGAGCAAGTTGTCCAAAAACAGAAGGATAACCTGGCGAGTCACATTGATCCCAGGAGGTGTGGCGATGATACTTTTACATAATCTAACCCCGTGATCTCTCAGCTGACACTGTTCAGGGTATAAATAAAGGAAACAGCCGGGCGCCTCCTCCGTTGGACTCTGAAACCCACGGTGGGGATGCTAAGTCATAAAATATGATACCCCTGTATGTTATTGTAGAATGTTTGATTGGGAATTTCACGATTATGTAAAATTACTTTATTCAAGTGAATTTGTTTAATTGGCCTGGGACTCTGTAATGTTTTATACTGAAAAAAAGAATTGTTAAAACCGTTTTTATATAAAAAAAATCCTTGTATTGTGGTTATTTTCTTGGAGTTACAATATTTAGTATATTTTTGGGGGTAATATAGATGACCGGTGTGAGGCGAGGTACTTTTACATAATCTAACCCCGCGATCTCACAGCTGAGACCGTTCAGGGTATAAATAGAGGAAACAGCCGGGCGCCTCCTCTGGACTCTGAAACCCACGGTGGGGATGCTAAGCCACACAAAATATGATCAACATATGAGAAGCCACACTTGAATAAATACAGAAATACGGACTTACCCACTTCAGAGCCTGTGCTTGACCTCCAGGATGCGAGCAGCTATCGTGTATTGTTGATTTTTTACTATTTTTTAATTCTTTATAATTTTTTTATTTTTATTTTTCATTAAATTTGGTTTAGTTTAGTTTTTGTTTTGTTTTGTGTATCCTCAATTAAGAGGTTGTTGGTTGAAAAAGAAAAAAAGCTAAATGTATCACAATTGCACTATCAATTTTGCCTTAAAATAAAAAAAAAAAATATATAAAAAAAATAAAAATAAAGAAATACGGAGACGAGTGGTGAGTTCTCCCCCACTCTGTCACAGCAGGGTCAGGAGGCATGAGCCCACGAGCAGCGCTGACGCTACCGCCGACGCTCTGAGAAGAGAAGAGGCAGCAGGTGCTCGTCCTCCGCTCGTCCTCCGCTCTCCGATGTGAAAAAGTAGACTCTTCTAGCTCCCGTGGTTGTTTAGGTTGCGGTTGTAACGTGCACATTTCATTCGCGTGTGTGTTTAATGCGCAGGAGTATCTGGTGTGTCTGAGAGATTTGAACTGATGTTATTCTGTTCAGGGAGCTGAAATTGGATTATTTGGAAAATAGCGATACGTGATGCTGTCACGATTCTGCTTTAATGAATTTGGAAAGTTATTGGAGGCATTATGCAGACCAGTGTTATCCGTATATTGATCAGCGAAAAGCTTGCATGGCTTCATATTGTTGGCATGACATGTAGGGTATAATCACTTTATTTATAGCACCTTATATAACAAGGTTTCAAAGCACTTCAATGACAATATAAGCAAATGAGATGTAGAACCCACGAGGTAAAAGCAAGATGGGTAAAATTAGTCGTTAGAAGAGATTTAAAAAAGGATACTGAATGTCTGAGAGGAATATCCACTAACAGAGCTGGAGAACTTGACATGAAAACACAAGACGTACGGCGTTTCTCAATCAGCGTTCTTGTGCGTCCTCTCCTCTACTTGTGTCCTTTCCTCTACTTGTGTCCTTTCCTCTACTTGTGTCCTCTCCTCTACTTGTGTCCTTTCCTCTCCTTGTGTCCTTTCCTCTACTTGTGTCCTCTCCTCTACTTGTGTCCTTTCCTCTCCTTGTGTCCTTTCCTCTACTTGTGTCCTCTCCTCTCCTTGTGTCCTTTCCTCTCCTTGTGTCCTTGGGTCCTGTCTCCTCATCAGTCTCATGTTCACATTCAAAGTTCTCTTCTCTCACTTCACGGTCAAAACGCCCGGATGTGACTCGCTCCTCCCACTTTACCCAGGATGCATCAGAGGAGACTTGTGCGTACTCTGGCCAGCAGATATCCCAGAATGCATTTCACCAGCAACCGGAAACAATAGCGGAGGATAAAATAAACTACTGACGGTTGACTTTTTATAAATACTGTTGTTGAGTCAGGAATGTCATTTTAGGATGTTTTGTTTATTCGACTGTAAAAAATAATGTCCAGTGAATAATGAGAGTAAAGGAGAAGAACAGCTGATGTGGTGACGTCATCAAGTCAGCTGCTGCTCCATCGCAGAAAGACCGTCCTCCCGTTGTCCCGTCTTCCGGAGTCTGGACTCCCAAGACCAGACTCCAAAGAACACAAGTGTGTAGTCGTGTTCTTTGGATTGAGAAACGCCGAAAGTGTCAGAGGACAAGTGAGGGAACCTGAGTAGACAGGGACTAACGAGGGGAGGGGCAACAGGTGAGACGGGCATGAGGACCAGGTGAAGGTAATGAGGGACTAACGAGGGGAGGGGCAACAGGTGAGACGGGCATGAGGACCAGGTGAAGGTAATGAGGGACTAACGAGGGGAGGGGCAACAGGTGAGACGGGCATGAGGACCAGGTGAAGGTAATGAGGGACTAACGAGGGGACCAGAGGCAGCTGAAGGGAGCTGGACTGAGGAGATGAGAAGCAGGATCTGGAACGACGTGATAGTTAGAGACAGGATGAACACCACTAATAAAGAAGGAAGGTGGGGAGCTGAACTGTTACAGTTCTGTATCCAGAGCGCTCTTTGAATGTTCTCGCCATCCGACACCAGAATAAAGTTCACGGCGGTGTTCAAGTCGAAGAAGAGAGAAAAGCATGAACGGCTTTGAGGGTCTGCAGCCGGAAAAGGAACGAAGCCCAACGTCAAAAGTCAGTTTTTAATCAAAGCCAACACGTCTGTTGCTTTATTAGACAATAGATACTGGAGTGTGTGTGTTGTTGTTGTTAGGGTACATTCAGGGTACATCCGCCGCCTTTTGACTTTTTCTTTTACATCCTTTCCCACATCTCTGTGCGCACGGTCGATAAATCCGGCTTCACAATTCCTCTGAGGCCGAGTTGATATTTTCAAATGAGCTTTTGTTGTCTGAACAACTGAAATACGTTTAATTAAAAATAATGTAAACACTTTTTTGAAGCTCGAACAATCAAATGCTTGTCATTTCTGCTTCTTAAATGGCTTCAGCGATTATCAATCGTTTGACAATCGATATATTACGTCATCAGATGAGCTAACAGTTCTACCGTTCTGTAGATGCTGGAGATATTAGTGGTTATTCAGGGGTACATTTACCCTCTTAACTTGGTCTTGAACCACCTTTGGAGCTTATTGTGATTCTAAATAAACGTCACATCTCTGGTGTTGGACTAGACTCAGCTGCTGTGTGTGTTAGCGTACGCTTTGGCTCGTTGTAGTTCTGTCCAGTTCAGAACGCTTTACGCTCGCTCCCCTTTAGCAGGATTACAGCGGAACAATCGCCCGCGGCGTCCTCCCGCCGCTCTGGACTGATGGCACTTCCTCGGCCGTCACACTGATTTTGCCCCATTTGCAAATTCCATCCCCGCTGTGGGAAATATTACCGAGCCGCGTTGCAACAACACGCTCCCCGCGCACTTCGGCCCGGAAAGGCCGGAAAGCGTCGCTTGTGAGCAGCGATACGAGACCCGAGTGAAATGGGACTCAGCACGTCTCATTTGATGTCCGAGTTTCGTCTTTTTAGAAAACACAAACGTCTCGGCTGACAACTCGATGCAAGACGTAAACAAAGCATTTTTTTTTTTTTCGATAGCCGTCATAGAAATACAGAGATGGAAAGTTAAAAACAAAACGGTTAGGTTGAATGAGTATAGGTGGCTTCCCCTAAGGCGCTATAAAAAGATACGTTTTCTCAAGATATTTCATATATTTCAAATATGTTACTCATTCTGCAAACGTCACATAAACAACAACATTGAAGTATAGTGCGTTGCTATAGACCAGGGGTATTTAACTAATGCTCAACAACATCCTCATGTAGAGTACCAGAACATCACAGCAATGTCGAACTTGCATTATGATTTATTCCCATGTGCGTGAACGTAGCCGAGCAGTTCTTTCAACATCTATACACTACCGTTCAAAAGTCTGGGTCACTTAGAAAAAAGGGAAAAAAACACTGTTTTTTCCAATGAAAATGACATTAAATTAATCAGAAATACACTCTATATAGTTAATGTGGTAAATGACTATTCTCTGTTATAATGAAGTCTCTACAGAGGTGTGTAGAGGCCCATCTCCATGTTCTAGTGGTACATTGTGTTATTGCCTTAGAACCCCCTTGAAACCCTTTTATTATTTTTTTTATAACTTTTTATTTTGCATTGTCCACAAACAGATTATTCCTTAACATTGAAACCCTTTTTATGTGAGCGCAGCTGAAAACAGTTATGCTGGTGAGAGAAGCTCTAAAACTGGCCTTCCTTTGAGCCACAAGTTTGAAGAACAACATTAATATTTACAATGAAAATCATTATTTCTAACCTCGTCAATGTCTTGACTAGATTTTGTATTAATCTTGTATTCATTTAATGAATAAAAGTGCAAAATTGGATGACCCCAAACTTTTGAAGGAAAGTGTATGTAGTCAACAACCCACTGTCAAATAGATACATATATAATACATAATATATTTAGTATCAGTATTACCATTTAACTGGATGACTTATAAATATTCCAAGAATAAATTAATATTCTTCTCATTTCAATTACAATAAGAGCTGAATGAAAAAAGGAAAATGAATTAGAGAACGGTTTTGATAAATGCTTTTCTTGAAATAAAGTATAATTGAATTGTCTTTGCCCTGAAGCTTTAAATTAACTCTGGTTTCACCGGTCTTGTTTCTCTCGTTGGAGAACATGTGAAATCACTTCTCACTCGTTCCGTTCGGCCTTTGCACCTCCTTTCTCTCCTCCTCCTTTCTCTCCTCCTCCTTTCTCTCACTCGAGGTGTGATGCTTACCAGAATACGTATTTTACGCAAAATATATTTGATTGGCCGAGTAGCGTCGTGGCTGTGATTTACAGCAATAATAAATCAGTGTGTTCCTGGACCATGAAGGAGATCCTCAAGACTGGAAAAAGTAGAAGCGCTCTATCAACATTTAATAATGATCAATTATCAATCATAGTTATAGATCCAGGGTCCAGAGTCAACAATCCAAGAGCGTCACTACATCGTCATTGTAGGTCCGTTTATACGGAAGTGGTACACATACAAGCGGCCGCCGCTATGAACGTCCTGATACGTAGTTTTTTTTTTTTTACCTTGAGTTAATTTATTGTCAGCTATTACATTCTTCTTTTTTTTATTTTTTTTATGGGTTGCTTTAACTATGTTTTAATCGGTTGTATTTGTTTTTACTGTCTGTGTGGCACTCTGAGATTCTTTGAAGGAAGAGTGCGATAAAAATATAATGCATTATTATTATTAGCGATTGAAAGAGGAAGATCTGTTCTACCGTCTTTCTGTGGACTTCTAGTTTATCTAAAAGTGTGGAAATGGTCGTGTTCACGGTTTGTTTTAGTCAAACTGTCTGCGAAACCAGACGGACGAGAGTTGATTTGTTTTGCTGGCCTTGCAGAGCGCAGCTGTGCTCCCCGTTGAAAGTAACGGCCTCGCTCTGCAGCGGGGCGGCTTTAGCATCACCTGCGACGGAATCTAATGCTCTGATACGCAAAAACAAATCGCGTGAGCTCCGGCCCGCCGGCGAGAACAACGAGCGCCGATCACAAAAGGCTTCTCTTCTTTCGCCCCGTGGAGCGCGGCGTCAAACCTTTTCCCCGACAACAAAGAAAACCCTTTGAAGACGAAGCTAAAGAAGAGCCGCCTCACCCCCCTGCAGCGGTACCGATGTACTGCAAGCATCAGCGTTTGCTCTTCGCGAGGCGTGAGCTGCGGCCAGAAACAAGAGGGGGGGGGGGGGGGGATGACGGGCTGCCAAACGAGAAGCCGCGTGGCATTCAGGCTTTTCTAAACACGGGCCTGTGGCGTAATTATAATCATATCTGGCCATCGCAGCGGGCGGGCGACGAGGCCCGCGCATCCAGAAAGAAATTCGAGGCACGAAAAAAAACCCAAAAAAAGAGCCGTGTGCTCCGGGGCGATACGGGACGTTTTTTTTTCTTCGCGATGCGTCTGCAGCGGCATATTTCAGACGCACAGCGAGGACGCGTGGAAACGGATAAATCAACGAGCCCATCTGGGGAGAGGACGTCACCATGAGGAATGGTGTAGGGCTGACATTCATTCTGCAGAAGCCTCACACACCTAATTATTCTATTCATTATCGGGATGCAAAAGAAGAAGGAAAAAGAGTCCCTCGTTATTTTTATGACAGACGTCATATTTAATTTGCTTTTAAGGAAGTTATTTGTGAGAGTGTATGTTTTTCCCCTCACAAGTTTGAGAGCAATTAAGAAGCTTTTTTTTTTACACATTTGGATTTTACAGTTTAGAATTTCAAATATGGCTGGTGAGGGTAAACAAAAATGAAAATGAGTATTCTTACTTAAGGTGCAGAAGACACATTCAGCTCAAAGAGGAGCTACAGACTGCCAGCGTGTGAAGCTGCTGAGCCTTGGCGACTGCAGTGTGTCGAAATGAAGATTATTACCGAGTATCATCATCGCCTGCCCTCTCCAGCTGAGTCAGTGATCACACACACACACACACACACACACACACACACACACACACACACACACACACACACACACACACACACACACACACTTTTAAAACTGAAATGTGCATCACAGGTCTGTACGTAACAATGTTGAACGGATTCTTTGAAAAATTAAAATGTGCATTTAATCTGATATCTACCAATGACCTAGAAATGATCAAAGATAGAGGATTACCCAGGTCTACCCATCTAGATATCGCCACCTTTGATTGTTTCGCCCCAACAACGCACCAGTGCCCTGTTTTAACTATCTTTATTGGTAGCACATATTCACAGCACGCAGGACTTTTTGTTTAATTTATTTTCAATTCAATTTCAATATATACTTTTAAATGTAATATTGGTTTCTTGCTATTTCACTTGTTTTGCTTTGACTCTCTGTGAAGCACTTTGTCCACATTGTTTTTAAATGTGCTATATAAATAAAGTTATTATTATTGTTATAATACCTTTTATGTTGCTGTTGTTTTGTTATATTTATTGTTATGTGTATGTTTTTCTTTTTTCTTCTTTATAGTCTTTACATGTAATGTGTATCCTGACCATTTGACTGTGTGATAGGTGGTCAATCCTTATTTGTGAGGTATATTGTACTATAAGTCTTGTTTTGTAATTTCTACAAATAAATCATATATATATATAAAATATAAAAAATATAAAAAAGATGATTTGAAAAAGAAATGAAAAAAATAGAGGATTTCTTCGACAGAGATTAATCAGGTTATTAATTGACTATATTTTTGTTATCAACCCTTCTGAACAGATCAGCTACATCACATTGTAAAGCTTAATATTCATGAAATGATTGATAGAACTACACTAACGGCCTTAGTATCGTCCCCTTGGCTTCTGTGTGTGCAGAGTGAGAGGTTGGATATTGTTGAACATATATGAAACCTAACCGACACACTGAGTTGGAGGCGTTGCGTTTCACAAGAAGCCAGCACTGTCATCATTACCTGTACAGCTGGGTTATCACAAACGTCCGCTCCATTGAGACTCCTGGCTGAGCGCCATTAGGCTTCAGCGTAGAGGAACCAGAGCAAATGTCACAGCAACATTTAACCATCACTTCACCTTCACACTCCATAATGGTGTAGTTTAAATTGCATTAAATATACATTGGGAAAAGTGTTCCCATGCCAGGTGTTTTTTTTTATTGTGAAGCAGAAACGGTCCATCGACTAAACAACAAGAGAACAACCTCTGAGCGAGGCGACCCCCGTGACCTCTGACCTGTGACTGTGTCTGTCAACAGACTCGCCCTCATGTTGCGTTTGTGAGAAGAATAGAATAGAATAGAATAGAATTATACTTTATTAATCCCCAAGGGGAAATTTGATGTTGATTACCGAGGATTCTGCCGCCGGCAAGATGAATACCCACTTGGTGTCACCATGGTTACTTTGGGGTTCACCAAATCAACGAGGACGGGAATGATGACGGCTTTAAAAAAAGACAAGATTACAATATTATTTAACGATTTATTGTTGTAGGAATAATTGCAATTAGCACTATAATTGTCCCTTTTAAAACAAGAACTGACACTTATATGATGATAATAAAACAGCCTAACAATGGATGAAATATGAACTAAGAATATTCAGAAATTAAAAATTGGAATGGAAAATTATTAAAATAAAACTAATGGATTACAGTCTGGAAAATACCAAAGTCTTATATTGGCTCATGTTGGCTGAAATTCTGCTGACATTGTAATTTGCATATAAACAGTCAATGTCGAGGTCACTGAAATAACGATCGAGGTCAAGTCCATATACTCTGCTGTAAGTTAATAACATAAAAATTATCAATCTCGTGGCTTTATTGAAAAATTCGATGATACGTGTTCGACCGGAGTCCGAAGATTCTGCCACCACGGAGCGCCTCGAGGGAACTCAACTCATTACTGTTACTGTTTAATATGAAGTCAATGATGTAAAATGTCATGCCCATGTACATATCCAAAATTAAATTCCGTCAAAATGATCGAGTCAGCACCATGAATATTATGCCCATTTCTCCACAAGTTGATGTGGTTCCTTGGGGTCTTAATGTAATGTTTGTAACAGATTTTGATCAAAATACCACAAGAATCATTAAACAGCCTTTGTACCTGTCAGAAACGCCTCCCCACACTCACCTGTTCTGAGTGGGCGAGGTGCTCCGGGTTGCCAGGTTGGAGATGGTGAAGTATCGTACCAAAGGCTCAACATGGTTGTATTATTTGGAGGGTAATTATCGTGTATCTGGCAACCCTGAGATGGGTTGACCAATGACTGCTCTCCATACCGCCAGAGCTCGCCAAGAAGGTGGACCGTAAGGGAGATACCATTTCAAAACGTGTAAGGGGTAAATACTAGTTTGTGAAAACCCAGAGAAACACAAATATCCGACGAAGACTTAATCTTCATTCACGCTCAAAGGTTATCGGATGGCTAAGAATCCTTTCATTACTCTTGTAAGCTTAAGCCGTGTACTCCTTTAGTCCCTTTTCTTTTATTCCTCTAACGGAAAAATAATTACGTTCTATTAGTGCGTGAGAGGAAAAAGGAAATGTTGGCGAAGGTCACAAACCCAACATCACCTTGAGGCATCTGACAGATGGACGACTCTTTGATCTTCATCATGAGACGAGTTTGTTTGTTTCTCTGCAGAGTCGGTACAGTTTGTGCTGGTTTTATAATATCAGTCTGACAAAGAACACACACACACACACACAGAGAAAGACACACAAACACACACACATAGAAAGACACAAACACACACACACACACACACAGAAAGACAGAAACAGAAAGACACACACACAGAAAGACACACAAACACACACACACACACAGAAAGACACACAAACACAGAAACGGAAAGACACACACACACACACACACACACACACACAGAAAGACAGAAACAGAAAGACACACACAGAAAGACACACAAACACACACACACACAGAAAGACACACAAACACAGAAACGGAAAGACACACACACACACACACACACACACACACACACACACACAGAAAGACAGAAACAGAAAGACAGACACACACAGAAAGACAGAAACAGAAAGACACACACACACAGAAAGACACACACACACTAAACTAACAGCCTGGATGAAGAGACTTGGACTGCCTCCACAGAGGACCACCCACCCACACACACACACACACACACACACACACACACACACACACACACACACACACACACACACACACACACACACACACACACACACACACACACACACACACACACACACACACACACACACACACACACACACACACACACACACACACACCACAAAGCTGCCAACCTTTCAGACATTCTTGTATTTGTTTGCATCATCATCCCTCAAATATTTCAGGAGCCGTCGACAACAAACCAGAGAACCGAAAACCAAATGCTCCTGCTGCGGATATCAATAATGACTGTGCGTCAACGCCGCCTCACACACCGGCCCGTTGGCTCCACATCGACTCGTGAGTGGACGGATTTTAATCGGCGACCTTTGCTAACGCGTGCCGTGCGTCCCCAGAGGAGCCTAGAGTGCTGAACGAGGCCGAAGCGGCCCAACGTGAAGCCGGAGATGTTTTCTTCCGAGTTGAAGAGTTGCTCTCAGCGCTACGAAGACATCGCCGCCAAAAGTATCAAAGTTTAATCAGAGCGGAGTGCAGCGGGAAGAGGCGGGAGCTCTTTGTGTGAGCGCGATGTACCCGCCACTCGGAAAACAGAACAGAAGAAGCGTCATGTCGGGTAAACAAACAGTAAATACCTCTACCGTTATTAGGGTTTCAATTTGATGAGAACTCATTCACTTAAAGCCCCACTATGTAGTTTTTCCCGTGTAGCGCCCCCTTCAGGTATTTAACGTGTACTTCAGTGTCGTAAATACCCAGTTACGATAGATCAGGTGTCTGAACCTCTGGCTCTGAGCCATATGTGGCTCTTCAGGTGACGCATATGGCTCTTTTGAGTAAAAAAAAAAAAAAACCTGCGCCCCCCTGTAACTTTCTCTCTCCTCCAGATGACAGCAGCAGTAATGTCAGGTCCCTTTCTTAAAGACGTCTTTGTTCTTTAAACTAAAGGTCTGTTATTGGTCGTCTCCACAGCAGCATGTCTCTCTGTCTCTACGTCGTGTAGCGGAGACAATAAAAAGTCCCCTGTGAGGTGGACTGGACTATGTGACGCTGGTCATCATGACAGAAAGCAGGTCCAAGGACCGGGCGCTACAACATGTGACAGAGTGGAGTTTTCTCCCCACAGACCCCGATGGAGGAGGAGGAGACATCTACATATTAAAAGTCTTTGTAGCGGCACCATGTTTTTCAAGCTGTTATTGTAAGAACAATGGGAAATTGGATAATTGTCTCTAGATGCTCGTCTCACCTCATTTGTATGACCAGTAGCATCTGGTGGCTAATGTTAGCATGCTTCAATCAGATATTGCTCCAGCGCTGCGTGGCCTGACAGCTCAATACATAATCTAAAATAGATATTTAACCCGTGCTATGAATCAGTCCAGTTTGTTTCAGTGCGAGTCGCCTATTTTTGGAAACGTCTCCCTTCTCTTGAATATCATAGGACTATATTGCACCACAAGCCGATTGCCATATATAGTGCCATTATATGTGTAGAAAAAAAGACATTTTTAACAGATATTTAAAAAAACAATCTAGATTCATAAACAGCACGACAGGTAAGAGTAAAACGTTTTTTTTTGTTTTTATTGCGAGGTGAATTTAGTTAAATTATATATTTTTTCCCTTAACTGCTGTCACAATATACTTTAGCACAGATTTGTTGAATCAATATTTTACCTTCAAGTTAACCTTACTTTGTCTTATTTATATTACACATGTTATCAAAGACTTAACATTGAAATGTAATAAATCATTCATTACCTTTCATTTCCCTTCAAATTAAATCTCAGAAGTAATTTATTCAAAAGTATATATTTCTTTTTACAAAATCGACGAATAAAAGGGTGAGATATGTATATGTGGACAAAGCAATCTCTGTTGGCAATAATCTCTTCATACGTCCGTCCAGGGGAGTTGATTGAACATGCGGCTCCCTGCTGCACACGCACAATTACAGTCGCAGCTGGGAGCTCCCAGTTCCCTCCCAGTTCCCCCCCAGTGCCGTCCTGGTGAGCGCGGAGCAGCTGCATCGGAGCGTGTCCACGCGACTTGTTGAATTAGTCATTCAATTTCCTCCCGTGTCGAACATCCCTGCTGCGACGAGGGGCTCCGACTCTGGACTCTCTGGTCTCGATGCCGTCTTCCCCGACACGGCTCCAGAATCGTTTGATTCTCGTCCGATTTCTCATTCCAGTAATAAACATCTCGATATAAATAATCCAAATGAAACCTTGAATAATTGACCTGAATGACTGGAGGCCTCCAAGGAATTAATGCGTGTTGTAGCTCTACCGGCGTAAATACGTAATGATGTATATAGGAAAAGTATTGCCTGCATGTTCTATAAAAAAATTGTGTGCAGAATTATCAAAAATTGTCCCTCATCCCTAAAACGTGTTTGTGGTTACGGGAGAAGAATGTATTCTGTAGGGCAAACACATTGTTTTAAATCATTTATAAATGCAAGGCAACATGTTATACTCATAGTATGACAATATGACATAAATTCTTGGATTAAAATGATAAATTACGAAGAAAAAACGCGACTAAGTTTAATATTCTCTCATTAAATCACACATGTCGTCAGACTTTGCCCAGTTTATTATATTCTGTAGATCATAATAATTTTGTGTAGGACAAGTTCTTAAATTTTTTCTTGAAATATGCAAAATGAGGTGGATGAGGAAATTCTCACGGTAATGTTGAGGGACTTTACGAGAAATCTACAGACGCACATAGACCACGTAGAAAAATGTCTACACCTTTAGTGTCTCTCCATGTTTTCATCCCTCTCGTCTGAAAGATGCAGATTCAAAACTCGGATCAGTGCATAGGAAACACGTTCTGCCCGACGTGTTTTACCTACATGTCAAATCATTCCGGTGTGTGCAGGACATGCTCTGCATTGTGAAGAGCGTGCAACAGAGGATGTAGACCTGACTATAAAACAGATGGACAAATAGACGGAGCGATACATTGTTTCTGTTGATGTGGTTTAGTCTTATTTTCTGTTTCCCTGTTGTTGTTTTTTTCATTCAATAATTTTATTTTAAGTTCTTACAAGTTACACCAGACAATCAAAAACGAATAAATAAAAAATTACAAAACAGCCAACTATACGGACAATCAGACAAGGGAAAAAAATAAAATACAAATATCAATCCTGTTTCAACTGCGAGTACACAAAGAATATGAACTGGAAACTGTGATAACTAGAACACGCACTCGGTAGAGCGCATACCTTCGCATATTGTAAGATTGGGCATTGAATTATGAACATGTTGGCATTAGTTGCAGCCAATTGGATAGAAATTGACCGCGCTATGGTAAAAAGAAGATTTTGACCTTTTCATGACCTTGACCTTTGACCCGATCGATCCCACAATCAAATCAAATGGACCCCGAATAATAACCAATCATCCTACTAAATTTCATGTGATTCTGTTTAATACTTTTTGACTTATGTGAATAACACACACGCACACATACAAATACACGGCGATCAAAACATGACCTTCCTCATTTTCAATGCAAAGGTAATTAATTATTCTATACAAGGAATATGAACTGTAGCTTGTAATACATATTCATCAAGAAGGGGTCTGGGTCTTGGCTGAGTCGGCTCACTGGCTTCAATCCAACCGCCTCTCCTGAAGAGTGACAACAAAACCCAGAAGGAAGAAAGAGGTGAAGAACCCGGCAGCCGGTGTCTGCAGCTCCGCCGATGGATTTGCAACCACGTGTTAAATATGAAGCCATTACTGCACGTTTATAATAAATCAAAAGCTCTCTGCCCATTAAAAAAAGGGTTAACTATGTAATAATATGTTTAACATTTATATTTCCACCTCATGGTTGTGGACCTCATGTGTCGTAATGCTTCGGTTTAAACCCACGTCTGTCCTCGGGTCATCGTTTTATCTTCGCCGGCATACGCCGTGTTCTCGAGCCACGGTTCATCCTCGAGTCCAGCTGGACGCTCTGAATAAATTCCCTCGAGGTGTTCCCCGAGATATATCGCCTTCGCTCCAGCGCGTGGGCGGGGGTGGGGAGGGCGCGCGTGCCGACGTACGGAAGGACGCTCTAAAAACACGACGCCTCTGGCCGAGCCACGAATTTATTAATTTCTTTACCGCGAGTGTCGCCGTCCGTTACGCGTCGTGGAATTGCATTTTCTAAATCAAAGTTCACGTGTACTCTATACTTTAAAAAGGAGGGGCGAACACATGTCAGAGAATCACAGAGAGCTCCACACCTTCTCCTTGGCCTTACACGTCGACAGATGTGCGCCCTCCAGAAAACGTGACACGGGAACTTTCTGAAACCGTTTGAAAGATCATCACCTCCTCACTAATAATAGTAGTAGTAATAATAATAACAATAATTATCACGTACACATTCATATTTACACTATGTTGATCGGCACTTCACACATTCCAATTAAACTTCACACATACTTTGCATTTTGCACACTTGTATACATCTATATCTTTTATCCCTGTTTTGTTTTATATTTTATTCTCGTGTGTTTAGTTTATTTATTTATTGGTGGTACTACTGTGATGAAAAATTTCCCTTCAGGGATTAATAAATTATAAATCTATCCATCTATCTAATGGGAGTCGTATTTTTATCGTAGCTTCCGTCACGGGTTACGGAGTGCGATCACACGGTCGGTACAGCAAAGATCACGTGAGAAAACCGAGCGAAAGGCGACAGATCTCGTGCTGAATTGCTGCAAACGGCGGAAATTTCTGGTTCTTGCACAACTGTAAAATACAGAAGCCGCTTTCTCCTTTTTAGATTTTTTTTTTTTACAGCAGAATTAGAACGGGCACTCGGTAGAGCGCATACCTTCGCTTATCACAAGATTGAGCATTGCATTATGATCATAAAAATTGACCGTGCCATGGTAAAAAATAAGATTTTGATTTTTATGACCTTGATCTTTGACCCGAGCGATACCAAAATCTGATCAAATGGTCCCCGGATAATACCAAATCAGCCCACTAAATTTCATGCGATTCAAAGAAGATTTTGACCTTTTCATGACCTTGACCTTTGACCCTGTCAATCCCAAAATATAATCAAATAGTCCCCGGATAATAACCAATCATCCCACCAAATTTCATGCGATTCGGTTTAATACTTTTTGACTTATGCAAATAATACGCACACATAC
>CM070093.1:2982500-3022500 GCA_036178185.1 Liparis tanakae
TCCACGGGTACGAACTGAATACTCTGCAGTCGGTAACGTCTTCATACCGGAGACGGACAAACCGAGAGATGTGTCTCATGAATATGATCAACAGGCAGTTCTAGACGTAGAGATTTCAACTTCAGTGCAAAATGAAAACAAAAACGTCAAGAAGTCACAATTGTTTGTGTATTTTATTCAGTCAATCAAATCAAATACAATACAATAATATTCTATATAATATACAAACAAAAGACTGAAAAGGTATGAGTAGAAGCAAAAAAAATGCTTATAAATTCCTATCCTAAATTGAAATCAAAATAAATTTGAAAATTCATATAAAATAAAGAAGAAAAAAATGTAAATAAAATATATTTATATATACTATCACATGCATTTTCCATATAAATATGTTTTTGTGGAATGAAGCAATGTTCATAGTAACATCCCGACGCCTCCGTCCCCACAGCGCCATGCACTCTCAGGTGTGATGGTTATAAAGTGGTAATAACGACAAAGCCAGGTGCATGTGTCGAGAGAACATGGGATAATGTCTGGTGTGCGTGTGTGTGCGTGTGTTTTTGTGTGTTTGTTTGTGTGTGTGCCGTCCTCCGTTTCCATCTCAAGCGTCTCGTTTACTACACTTTGTGGGTTAGACCTCATTTGCAGCACCATTCATATCTATACGATCAATGTGCTTATGATTAAATTGTCTACATGGGCACACTGTCAAGTCCAGCTCCTGTTCACCGTTTCCAAGTGAAATTAATTATTAATCTCAAATTACTGACTCAATTATTTTTATTTTCATTTTGTTCGTTGGTCTTCCAGTGAATTAGGTTGTAACCGTCAAGACGGAAGATAAATTACATTTGAATTGAACATTTTATACTTTTACCAAACTCAAAATGAAATATAATTTTAACACAAAATGAGCATTTTTAAACACCTTGAAATTAAACAGATCATTTCCCCGTTGCCGTCTTCGGGTTGAAGCGTGGAGCGACCTGAAGCGTCCTCTCTGCTGCTCGTCTTTACAAACGCATCACAGCATCTCCACAGGTGCTCCTAATAAGCGACACTGATTGATGCTGCACTCTGGGAAATGTAGTCTCACACAACTAGGCTAGATTAACTAACTAGATTCAGCTCAACACACACATATACATGTGGAAAACACTGCAGCACACATTGCAGCTCTCCGTTGGTAAACGTCGGATCAATAAACCACAAACGTCCTCAAACAACTTCATTTTAACTCCGTGCTTTTGTTTGTTCCAGTTCCACAATAGTCTTGTTTTCTGTGATTTGGCAACATCTTTTACATTTGAACAGATGGACACACAGACAATTTCAATTCTAATGCAGTTTATTACTTTGATTAAATAAATAATCTAATTTGTAAAATAAACCCAGGAGCAGCCGTACATGTGACAAGTTGAATATGACACTTCATTGACAGGGAGGATGTAACAATGTAAATATGCTAACTTATTAGCAGTTGCCGGCCAGGTTCAGGCTGGATGCTGACCGATGTTACAGGATGAGAAGCAATGGGAAACACCCGACGTTCCAGGTAAAAGTCCTTTGATGTTCACAGGTGATCAACACAAGAAGAACTCATGAGTGTGGAGCCACATGTAGAGGTCGTGTTACGGCTGGAAAAATATCTATACAGTGTGTGTTTGTTTGTGTATTTTATTCAGTCGATTAAATCCTATACAATACAATATTATCCTGTATAATATACAAAAGAGAACACACACACCCTCAAGTTTCTCACACACACACACACACAATCTCTCAGTTTCACACACACACACACACATAATCTCTCAGTTTCACACACACACACATAATCTCTCAGTTTCACACACATACAATCTCTCAGTTTCACACACACACACACTTTACAGGACTCACCCTCATTGTTCCGGGGTCATAAATATTAATTGTGCATCCCTCAGCCTTCAGGGGTTAATCCCCGTGCGATGGATAAAACTCAGAACACAAAGCTACACAAAGCTACACATCGCCACGCCACCTCCATCATGAGGTGTGGAGCAACAGGCGCTGCCCACCGGAGACTAATGGCTCCGCATGAGGATCCCTGGAGGCCGGCCGCTCTCCTCCTCCAGCAGCACGGCGTCCATTAACACCAGGCGGCCTCAGCTCAAGAGCACATCTCTCCCAAAACACTCGCGCTCTAAAAGTGTAATGAGTGACATGAGCGAGACACGCGGCCCACGCTCTGTTCCCTCACCGCCAGAGAGACGCCTTCAGACCGCGGCGCTGGTCGGAATAAAGGCTCCTCTCGGCTGGTTTTCTTTTTTTGGCATGACAATACAGATATTAAATGTCAGATAGCGGTTTGAATTAGATGTTACTTCATATGATGTGGAGAATGAGTTGGAATACTAAAATGCCAAATGTGGCAGTGATGAAAAGAGAAACTAGAAGGGGCACTCGGTAGAGCGCATGCCTTCGCATGTCACAAGATTGGGCATTGAATTATGAACATGTTGGCATTGACTGTGCTATGGTAAAAAGAAGATTTCGACCTTTCGTGACCTTGACCTTTGACCCGATCGATGCCAAAATCTAATGAAATGGTCCCCGGATAATTACCAATCATCCCACCAAATTTCATGCGATTCGGTTTAATACTTTTTGACTTATGCGAATAACACGCATACAAATAAATAAATACACAGCGATTAAAACAAGGTAACGAGGTCCAAGGAGTTTCACAGATCCACCTTTGGACCTCGTTTCTCGGTCCCTTAATCCTGCGTCCTTGTTAAAGCAGAAGTACAAACAGACTCAGTATTAAACAGTAACTTTAAAGTGAGTCACATTTACCTTTCTACAGAGTTCATTAGGCACAGACACTTTAATCCACATCGCATTTTAACACACGGATCAGCATCCGCTCCACAGTAACCGGTTTGGTGTTTACCGTCGGCTGCCAGCCTGAACACGGCCGTCCTCAGGACACGTCGGGAGGCGCCTCGAACAATAAAGTCGGGAAACTCATTTTGACAATAGAAGAAAAGAGGAGCGCAGTAGAAAAGACATTTGGATTGAATCACAGTCCCTTCAGATGATCACTGGGATCTCAACCTCCTCTTTATTTCAGTCAGAATTAGACTGAAATAGGTGTTATATTTTAATCGCTACCATGTATACAT
Source organism: Liparis tanakae (assembly GCA_036178185.1). Classification (NCBI taxonomy): domain Eukaryota; kingdom Metazoa; phylum Chordata; class Actinopteri; order Perciformes; family Liparidae; genus Liparis; species Liparis tanakae. The sequence goes on from CM070093.1 coordinate 2,985,671, forward strand.
TTATGTTTGATCGCTGTGTATTTATTTATTTATGTATTTGTATGCGTATTATTCGAATAACTCGAGTATTAAACTGAATCGCATGGAATTTAGTAGGATGATTGGTTATTATCCGGGGACCATTTGATTTGTTTTTGGTATTGATCGGGTCAAAGGTCAAGGTCATGAAAAGGTCAACGTATCTTTACCATAGTGCTGTCATTTTTTATCCAATTGGCATGCAACTAATGCCATAATATTCATAATTCAATGCCCAATCTTGGTAGAGCGCATACCTTCGCATATCACGAGTGTCCATTCTAGTTCATAATATTTTGTATCCAGCCGTTGTTTTCTTCAGAGAATGAAGTAAAAAGATCAGACTGGAGATGAAACCACTCCTAGAAACAGAAAGCACACATTTGATGTCGCCATATTTACTGGAGGTGACACCATGGAGCCTCCAGGGGGAGAACCGTCTTCCTTCAGCCGGCATGTAGTCAACATAAATAAATGAAACATAGAGGCGTCATATAGATCCACATTTCAATTACACAAATCAACCGTTCCAAACCTATGGTGTATTGTTTTGTCGTAGATTGCTTTGTTTGTTACAGCATTGTGTTTTTTTCTGATACATTTCCAGCCCAAACAGAAGACCAGCGCCCGCTCTCTTTCCCCGTGTCCCCCAGCCACCGCGACAAAGAGGGACCACGATTTGGTTCTCAGCGGCGTCCAATCCATCCTCCACTTTGCCTCCCACCTCGGTCAGCGCTGCTCTTTATTGTGCCGGCTGCCGTCTACGAATTAAACCCCAAATTTGACGAGGAAAAATAAATAAAGGATTTGCGAACGATGAAGATCGGAAGACATTTCTTCACTCGTCCTGGCATCGTGCCACGTGGGACGTGTCCAACCAGACGGGTGATCGGAGTAATCAACATTATTTAAATAGAAATACAGATGATTAATCCTCCTCCTCCTCCTCCTCCTCCTCCTTTTTTTAATCAAATTAACCCCAGAGAACACCGATGCGTACGAGTTGTGTTCAGGACATTGAAAACATATCATGTGAATTTCATCTTTTCCCAGTTGTTCCCAATAAATTAGGAAAAGTCATGAAATGTGAAGTAAAAAAAACGGACGTTAGTAATTTGTTTAGAGTTGATAAACATTGAATGAGTTGACCCCAAAGGTCACAGGAGGTTTAAATACTATGCTCTTTGGAATTAGGAACACAGACTGTGTGAACAGATTATGATTTAAATAATATTCCACAATCTGAATTTCAGCTTGAAACCAGCGATAACTAAAGGCCCTTTTTCCCTAAACAGTCCATATTTCATTTGTTTGACCGTCAACCGTCCTGTCAGAACGCCATGACTCAGCGTCTTCTTTATGGACGTCAGCATTAACCAGAATCAGCTTGAATCACATTTTCTCTCTTATTGTGCAGACGACACATGGGAGCGTTTCTAAAAGGAAGTTATATTTCTCTCGCATTAAAAGGAGACGCATCAAGACACAGATCATCATTCGACAACGGAAAAGACACATTATTATTCTTTTTACAGCGATTTGTCAGCTAACGTCATCACGTCCTCCTAAAAAGCTTTGCGGTTCCCTTTCATTGCAAATGTGTCATCGTCTCCGGAGGACGGTCTTTCTGCGATGGACCAGCAGCTGACTTGATGACATCACCACATCAGCTGTTCTTCTCCTGACTTTACTCTAATTATTCAATCTAATATTTGTTTTACAGTCAAATAAACAAAACATCCTAAAATGACATTCCTGACTCAACAGTAGTATTTATAAAAAGTCATCTGTCAGTTGTTTATTTTCTCCTCCGCTAGTGTTTCCGGTTGCTGGTGAAATGCATTCTGGGATATCGGCTGGCCAGAGTACGCGCAAGTCTCCTCTGATGCATCCTGGGTAAAGTGGGAGGAGCAAGTCACATCCGGGCGTTTTGACCGTGAAGTGAGATAAGAGAACTTTTAATGTGAACATGAGACTGATGAGGAGACAGGACACAAGGAGAGGAGAGGAGAGGACACAAGTAGAGGAAAGGACGCACAAGTACGCTGATTGAGAAACGCTGCAAGATAGAAACTGATTGGCTCGTGTCCATCTACTTCTCGCCACTGAGACTCAGGTGATGTTTGATTTTCGGGCTCCTGGTCTCTCCGTTATTAATTTGTGGATCAGAGTTGAAACCATGTGGAAAGGTTTCCCTGAAGGACATCATGCGGGTGTAATTACACGTCCCTCCTTAATAAGCAAAGCATCAGAATTGCATCTAATTTAATAAACCGCTATACTGCTGAATATATTACAGCTCCTCATTGCAGTGGACACACACACACACACACACACACACACACACACACACACACACACACACACACACACACACACACACACACACACACACACACACACACACACACACACACACACACACACACACACACACACACACACACACACACACACACACACACACACACACACACACACACACACACACACACACACACACACACACACACACACACACACACACACACACACACACACACACACACACACTTGATGTCTCATTTCTGCCTTTATTCGCGATGCAAAAGCTCCTCAAAATCAACCTTGATCTGCAGATAAATAACTTTTGTCCTGTGATATTTAAGTTCTTAAGAACATTTTTAAAGCATATTGTCTTTCATTAAAGGCATGTAAAAACACACCCTGTATGTAACAGATGCTAACTTCAGGAACAAGGTTTTCACAGGACTCTTTCCATAAAAAAAACATCCACTTCTGTGAACTAGAACTTCCATTATCCTCAGCAGCCCTCTGAATCATGTCAGTATAGTGGCTCCTGTATGAATAACCATTTTATTTTATCTCCAAACACTTTACAGCTTTTGACAAAAGAATAAAACACCTGCTTTAGTCTGCGCTCAGCCAACGATTACCGAGCAAATTAGCCTCTTCGTTTCCAGGCGGCTCCGCTGTGTTCCGTCCATTAGGAGCACAGACGACTCTTATTGGGAAAGCGATGCAGAAATGGAGGCAAAGCCTCATTACCGGGTTGCTTTATTCCACTTCCGCCTGCTCCCATTATGTGAAACGGCGGTTTGGATGAGCCGAGCGCCGTCCTCGGCGGCGTCCCGGGACGCGGCGCGTTTGGCACTCGTGCTCGACGACGCTCCCCCTCCACAACGGGATGACATCATCCTCTCCAAATCCACTAATGAGGCTGAGAGTCGAGCCGCTGTCCGGCTGAAAACTGCTGCTGAGGGGTGCTAGCTTGGAATAGTTTATTTTGATTATGCACATGTGCAGAGGAAGTCTTATGCTTTAAGTGAATACATATAGAAAGACATTATAATAGGAAATAATAGGGAGAGTATAATGTATTATGAAGCATAGGGGGACTGTCTATGCAATTGATTAATGGCAAGACTTCATGTATGTCCATGAGAGTTAATTAGTTTGTATTTCAGATTGTTGAAGCCGGTTGAAGCCGTGAAGTGACTTAAATGAGGACAATAACAGACGGGACTTTTATTGTGAAAATACTTGTCTAGCGACTTGACCGGAAGTGACGTTTTGACCAGGGGGTCGTGACCTTTGATCTCTCCGTTCTGATAGCGTGACTTTTATCCAACAGGAAGATGTTAGAGGCTGAACGACCTTTGAGAGGAGCCGATTGGCTGAATTTGCGACAAATACTCTGAACTGGGAAAAAGATGGTTCTCTTTCCTCTTGACCCGGGTTCTTCAGGCTGGTTCCTGTTGAGCCCAGATCACCACGGCAACCACAATCCTGAGCCTCGAATTTTCTTTTACACTTCTTGTCGTTAAATACTGTTGAACTTAATTCACGCCATCCGGAGCCTGATGTCCATCATCTGCCAAGGGCCCGGTTTCAGTTCCTCTTATAGGGGGTTCCGGTCAAAAGAAGTTGTTCCTGGAATAACTTGTGCTAAAACCTTATGACAATTTACACAACACTTTTGAAAAGACAAAAAAACAACAACACATGCCAACTAAACATCAACCTCCGACTCCAACACAAAGGAGCGGTTGAACTCTGACCTTCAATACTTCCATCCACACTCACTACCCCCCCGACTTCCTTTCGTTTTACAGCGCTTTCCCCCCACGTACGACTAAGTCTCCCGCCTCGAGGAGGCTTTATGGCCGCCGACCCCCCCGTTTCATTGGGTCACTATTCTTCCTATAAACTGAGCTCCATTAGGTCCAATAAACCAAACACATTACGATCCATCATCACCCGCTTTCTATTTCTGTCCTCTGCAGCCAAATATCTCGGGTCATCATTCCAATAAAACCGAGCGAGTGAATCGGCGACCGGAACGTCGGTTAACGCCGCCGCGTGGAGGAGGGAGGCGGTTTATAACGGGAACGATTCAACCAGAGGGGGAAGACATAATATGAGGCTTATTCCTGATTATTTGAGATATTTCAACCGGTGCCATTGGAGTCTCACTCGAAACAAATCTCAGAGACATAAGAACAACAGCCTTGGATTGATATTCTCAGCGTGACGCTGCTTACTGCAACAATTCAGTTTAAAAAAAAAATATTTAAAAAGATGGTCTATTGAAATTCAGATTCAGGCTTGCCCTAGTTTTCCCCTCATACATTTATATTGTTTGGGGCGGAGCTTGGGAATGGGGACTTATAGGGAAAAGATGCTATCTTATAAACAAGTGTGTGTGCAGTCGAGTACCTTCCCCCCGTTCTTTTGGCGCTATGATATCTCCGGTTACCAGGAGAGAGACAGGCAATCCAGATTATACTGCCCGTAATCAGCTTTTTGTTTGCGCTGCTGACAGCGGCACGACTGACGAGGAACTTCCACCGCCCGGAAAAGATGAACCGATACACGTTCCTGCAGGAAACACGGCACGGGAAAATCTGTGTGATCATGCGGAGAAAATGACACCATAGGTGATTCGTTGGTGTGTGTGTGTGTTGTGGGTTTTAACATGAAGGGAATGGAGGACGGCTCAACGACGTGCGTGCACTACTTCAACTGCTACTCCGAGCTCGCATTTAATTTCAGTGATGTGATTTTGCGAAAGATGCCAAAATTAATTGAAAAGCTCAGCGGGCGGCGGTGCGCAACAGGCTCGTGATTTCGTGTCTCGAGATTGAGTGCGACTCACGATGTGTCGCGTAGACATTGTGGAGATAAAGAGGAAAAAAAACGAGAAGTCGTTACTTCAAAGAATACGTTTTTTAAATGCCGGAAACTGAACGACCGCGGAGGACCACATCAGACGCCGAGACGAGGAGAAAGACGCTCAAAAACGCACAACATTTTCTAAATTGTTCATGTTTATACCAAGATTTCAGTTTGGTCGTGGAAATTTGGTTTAAAGTCATTAAAAAGTCATTAAAAAGTCCTGGAGAAGTCCTGGAAATCCATTGGTGGAAATGTGTAAGAACCCTGCCTCAACTATAGATTCAGACCCCGTTTACAAGATGGGAAAACACATACATTGTCAGAGGAAAAGTGAGGGAACCCGAGTAGACAGGGACTAACGAGGGGAGGGGCAACAGGTGAGACGGGCATGAGGACCAGGTGAAGGTAATGAGGGACTAACGAGGGGAGGGGCAACAGGTGAGACGGGCGTGAGGACCAGGTGAAGGTAATGAGGGACTAACGAGGGGAGGGGCAACAGGTGAGACGGGCGTGAGGACCAGGTGAAGGTAATGAGGGACTAACGAGGTGACCAGAGGCAGGTGAAGGGAGCTGGACTGACGAGATGGAAGCAGGATCTGGAACGACGTGATAGTTAGAGAGACAGGATGAACACCACTAATAAAGAAGGAAGGTGTGGAGATAAACTGTTAAGGTACGTTCACACCGGACGCCACAAAATTCTGTCGCGCGACGAGTTTACATGTTAAGTCAATGCAAAGCTGCGACACTGTTTTTTTTTCCTGCGAGCAGCGCGTCAGGCGCCACAGAGCAGCACGAACAGAGCGGATGTCGCGGGGCGAACTGAGCGAACAGAGCGATCTGTCGCAGCTTCTTGTCGCTCGAGTTGAAATTTCTGAACTCGAGCAGCAGAAACGCGTGAGTCATAGTTGCGTCGGCCAATCAGCGTTGAGAAGCTCCGCTCGTCATCGTTCTGCCGGCCGGTTTAGAAAGTGGAGGAAAAGATTCTTGTCGCCGTTCGTGGGCACCCCAAACTTTATGACACGACTCTTTACTTACCAAAACCGTAGCGATAAAGATGAAGCGTGGAAGGAGGTGGGAGAAGCCGTGGGACTACCTGATACGTTTACAATGTGTGCATTTGCTTTTATTCTCGCCGTGTGTTGTACTTCACTATGAACCAAGCGCCGGCATATGTGTTTCATGGCAGCGGAGATCTGCCGCCGGAGGAGGAAAAGTCTAGAGACACGAATCATAGAGAGAAGAGAGAGAGCAGCGAGTAGAGCAGTGAAAAAGTAAAAAGTGGAAGCTCTCTGCGGTCCTGTCGGTCCTCGACCCGTGTTTACTCTGCGGGAGACTAGCGAGAACATGGGCGGAGGGGCGGAGGGCCGTGGAAGTCAGGACCGCAGAGTCCAGAGAGAAGGAGAGAGAGAGGGGCAGCAGCAGGGCGACTCACAGGGCGACAAGTGAAGACACAACATCTCAGGCTGGTTAAGGAAAAGATTCACATGGCTGAAGAAGCGGGCGCGATAAGCCACGCCCCCGCTGCGTCGCGTCCGACGCGTCCGGTGTGAACACCCTTTTTTTGTCGCGCGACAGAATCCTGCGACAGGCGCGACGAGAAGTTTTTTGTCGCGTCCGGTGTGAACGTACCATTACAGAGAATTTACTTAGACCCCGTTCACACGATGGGGAAACGCATATACTTTCATGTGTTTTGGCCTTTCATTTACACAAAAACGGAGGTTTTATCACGGAAAACGATCGTTTCTAAAAACTCCGGCCAAAGAGGAGATTTCTGAAAACTCTGTATTTGCGTGTGAACGAGGTCAAACGAGTATTAGGAGGTCAAACGTCACAGTGTGCGACTAAAGATGCTTCACGTCACGTGAGCGTCCTATGGGACGTATGCGGACGGCGTATTTATGAGGGTTCATAGAAACAGAAACTTTGATGAAAACAACCTTGTGTGTCCGACGAAAAAGGAGGGGCGGAAATATTTGTTTCTGTAAATACGTAAATATGTGTAAATGTATCCTAAACTGCCGTTGTTCCTGGTGTCAAACCGGCGCTGAATGCAAATGTCTGCAGACTCACTGAGACTAGACGCGGTCGCTGGGGGACGCTCCCCGAGTCGCTGCCAGATGGGGCGAGGAGGAGCGAGGAGGACAGGGAGATTAGAGTTGGGCAAATAACAGCGAGACAGATTAGGGCTTCTTGGCGATACGGATATAAATCTATAAAATTAAAAGTTGGGTATCGGAGTGAGATGATGAACTATTTCCAACATTCACCGTTTCACTGCCGAGTGTGAAACGACCGGGAGCAAAATACTGACAACTATACGGAAAATGTGTTATTTCCTAATGCGGCGTGAAAAGATAATAACGCATATAAAGTTGAGCGAGGGTCCTTTAAAAAAAAAAATTGCATTATGACCAATTTAAGCAGATGTGCCGTGTTTTAGTGCAGATGTAGTATTAGTATGGAAGTAACGTCTTAATCAAGATGACATTAAAAATTAATTTTGCAGGAGAAGACATGCAGGTATAAATGCCAACAATCTTTTCAGAATATTAAAGGCTATGAAAAAAAAAAAAAAAAGGGGAAAAAAAGGCTTTGATCTTCCCGCATTTCTAATTTACTCTCCAGGTTAACTCGTAAAGTCAGGTTCCGAGTGTAAATTATGCACGTGTTTTTTTAATAATCACTAATGTGTGCAATTTTACATCTGCTCCTGATGGAGTAATGACTGAGTAAATGCTGTGGGTGAATAATCGCATCGAGCTCCCACTGACAACCGAAACGAACAAATTAAAGTTGACTCAGCCGAGAGGAAACACACCTCCGTCAGAGCGTCGGGGGCCTCTTTGAGACACCGGCTCCTCCAACTACTCCCTTCCCCTCGTTTCTCTTGTTAGGTTGTAATAGTTTATTTTTGATAACATCTGCAGAGGTCTTATGTTTTAAATTAATACAAATAAGAAAGATATTATAATAGAAAATATTAGGGAGAATATTGATATTGTTATTAATTTATTATGAATCTTAGGGGTAATGTTTACTCTATGCAAATGTGAAATGGCAAGAATTAATGTATGTTGCATAAGAGTGACTGTATGTTAGTATTATAGATCGACGAAGCCGGTTGAAATCCGTGATGTGACTTACAATAACAAGGGACTTTTATTGTGAAAGTGACTTTAATGCTGACAATGAACGTGGAATATGCCTAAATATGAACTATTGATAAACTGTCAAATTCATTGAATGTATTTTAACTGTAAATCTGTCCTTCTGGTCACATGACATCTATTGTTCTCTCCATCCTGGACAGGATCCTCCTCTGTTCTCTCCTGAAGGTTTCTTCCCTTTTTTCCCCCTGAAGGGTTGTTTGGGAGTTTTTCCTGATCCGATGTGAGGTTTTGGGGCAGGGATGTCTATGTGTACAGATTGTAAAGCACTGTGAGACAAATTTGTAATGTGTGAAACTGGGCTGTACAAAAAAACTGAATTGAATGATAGGCGGGACTTTTATTGTGAAAATACTTGACCGGAAGTGACGTTTTGACCCCGGGCGAGTGACAAAACTTCCAGGAGAAAGACAAATCGTGTCTCTTCTCTAGGAGGCCGTAAGTCTGCCGGCGGTGCCGACGGACCGAGGAAGAGTCGGTTACTGAGGAAGAGCCGGGGACCGAGGAAGAGCCCGGCCGTGAGCTTTGATTGTTTGTTCTACACTTCCTGTCATTAAATGTTGATAACTTAATTCAAACACACAGCGCGTTACTTTGGAAAGGCTGCGTTTCCATTTCTCGTCAAATTATCACCCGTGGGAAAAAGAACAAAATAGATTGTCCAATGTTTTGCAAATCGGAGAGAACAGGTGGGACTCACAGGGTCTTCAGGAAGTATTGATCTCTGTGCAGCAGCGTAGGAGGGATCCTGCATAGCAACAGACCGGAGGCAAACACAACAAAGCAAAATATCGCCTGCAGCTGCACACTCAAAATGCACTTTCCCCTCCGCATCCTGACCGTTTGCTTAACCCTCTCACCCAAACGCGGATCGTCCAATAGTACCTTAGCGACCGTAACTAAGCACCACACGTCCGTCAAGCTTTGGTTTTCAGAAAATGTGCTGTGGAGGCGTGCATGTGGGCGTGTTACGAGCAATCCTGCTTATTCTAAAAGTCTGAAGAGAGTTGTATTTGACTAACACGTTCCCAAAAACACAAAACGGTGCCTTGTCAAAGCAGCCGAACGTCTGTCAGCTCTCACGTCGGCCAAGGTAGATTACGGGAGTAAAAACACGCATTACATAGGCAAAATCATCAAAATCATCAGCAGTCGAGATTCTACTTCTGTAACAACGTATGCAACAGTTCGTCATGGTTACGCTTCACAACATTGGATGTTGGTCCGCGCTGCGAACGGATCGGATCCGTCTACATCCTGGATGTGGTCATACCTCACACCTGCTCCTCAACAGCCAATCTTGTGACTCCTGCACTTCGAGCTAAAAACACATCTTTTCCCACTTTATCTGGATAATAACTTAATTAATAACTTATAATTTACTGTACTTTTGTAGTTCGACTATCTTGAAGAATTGTTACTTTCTGTATTCTTGTTGTTCTAAGTTTGTTCTCTTGGTTGATGCACTTTGGATAAAAGCGTCTGCTAAATGACATGTGATGTAATGTAATGTAATATATGGACTTTTTTACCTTTTATTTAAAGCTCCTGGGAACAGCAGGCAGAGTGAAGGTCACGCAGGAGGCCGGCGGGTTCACCGGGAGTCGGGCTAGTCGGGAACAGGGGATCAATCCGGGAAGAAGTGCTGGAGAGTGGCATGGAAAACTGAGAAAGGGAGAACAACCTGGAAGGCACTGTCCTCAATAGGGACTTGATTAGTGATCAGCAGCAGGTGAGTGAACAGGTGCAGGGAGTTAGACTGACGAGGTGGGCGTGGCCCTTCCCCCACACACAAAGTGTCTGTTGAAGCTTTCAGGGGGTCTGAAGCGTCAATCAGGGTGTCTCACAATGGTTCTAGTTCTAGAAACATAAAATCAGTAGAAGATTATTTTCATTCAGCCAAATCAACGATCCACCGCTACAATTTTGGGATTTTGGGGGGGTTCTAGCAAAGGATCCCACTCTGACCGGAGCGGCGTTCGGCCAATCGGAGCGGAGCAGTCACGCCCGGCGCCGTGAGAACAGAGGATGGAGCGACCGGCCGACTGGGCGGGCGGCGAGATCATTTGAAAGCGATTCTCTTCCCAAGGGAGACACGCCCGTCCCCCCCGGACCATCGAGGTGTCGGGTAGTTTAGCGCTGAAGGTCGACAGAGAGAGAGAGAGAGAGAGAGAGAGAGAGAGAGAGAGAGAGAGAGAGAGAGACGCAGGAAGACTCGATTGAAACACCGCGAACCGAATCGTGAACTGCCCGGTGTGGCCCGTTCCTTGTCCCTCGCTCTGATTGGCCACACGCTGAACGCACCAGGGATGATGTGCGGCTGAAAAATGAGAACATCTATGTTGTCGGAAACACACACACACACAAGAAACACCTATGTTTTTCAAAGAAAGCTAATTACTTTGAGCTGTATTTTAAAATATCCAAACGATTCTCAAGGTCACGTCCTGGGTAAAAGATGCTGCTACGTGGCTGATGTTATGTACGAGGCTAAAACAAGCCCACCCTCTCTCTCACCCCCCAACGTCTCACCCCGAAGAGACGAGGCTGGTGCAGAGAAACTATGTCGGGACAAATAAATCAATGTAGCGTTCCCAAACTTCAGAGCTCACTTCACTTCCTCGGCTGAGTGCGGATCACTCAGGAGAGCAACCCAGATATTTCAGGGAACCCAGTGAAAATAGGGACTCAAACTTAGGGCTTAGCCTTAAAAAAACAACACATGCATATTTGTTCTTATAGGCGGAATCAGTCACGTGCACGGACATTTTGGGGGGCAGGTGCTCAAACCCAAAAAAGGGCACCCATCGGCAACATGATTTTTTTATTGATGACTGTAACTTGAAGTGAGCGAGCAACTGGTTGCTACGAAACACCTGAAACACTTTGAGACATGAGAGCTGAACAAAATTACATATTACAATTTGTTTTTATTTTCAAAACAATAGGAGCGAAAAAATGACATATAATAAACAACTTAGTAATAACCTCGACCACCCGGCTGAAAAGAGGAAATGCAAGAAATAAAACTACACTAATAATTATTTACTAACCCAGAGTGAGGTCATGCCGGGAAATATCAGACTAAAGGTGCGTTCACACCAAAAGCAAAAAAATGTTTCACGCAACACAATATTTTCCCGGGCGACGCGATTACAGCGGTGCGTTTTTAGCGGTGCAATTTTCGCCCCTCGTTGAAATATTTTAACTGTAAGGCGGTCATCTCAACTCGGGCCAATCGGCTCTTGAGTTCTCTCTCTAGCTGGAGGCGGAAGTCTTTCAGGCGTAACGGTGACTTCATGGTGAAAGTGGCCGAGCTGAGCGAGCCTACGGGTGATGTCATCAACCCAAACACGAGGGCGTCAGTGTGTGGGACGTCCTCAACAAGTATGAAGCAGAACTAGTGGGGAGTTATTCCGTGGTGGACGAAGGAGATGATGACGGTCTTTACGGGGACGAGATGCAGAGATAAGCCCCGCCCCTCGCGGAGCGTCTCAACGCTTGTGAATGGTCGAGCGAGTAAACTCACGCGTTTTGGGCGACGCGAAAAATAGTTTTGCTTTTGGTGTGAACGCACCTTGAGGCTTTATAAAGTTTTTACGGAAGTCGGATATTTCCCAGCACAACGTCATTCTGGGTTATTAAGTAGTTATTACAAGTGCTGTTTTTTCTTGCGTTTACACTCGCGTTTCTTGCGTTTTACGCTTGTGAGCGCCGCAGAGCATGTTGACGCGAAATTCTCACAATAACTAAAATAAAAGCCCCGACAGATATCAAAACACATTTGGCGGGAATTGATGACAGAGAGAGTAACTTTTATTCTTAAATACTGATAATGAAGAAAGCAGAAAGGGCACTTTTCTCATCCAGGGCAAAAGGGGAGGAGCTTGAGCACCACGAGGGCTCTATCTGTGCACGCGCCCGGGTGAAATGAAAACGCGAAGCGAGTGGAACGCGTTCGTCGAGGTTGGGATGAAGTCAATAATCCAGATATCTGTCCATGTGCCCATCCAACCAGCACCGCCGCCATGCTGCCGCCGAGGGGACGTCACTCTGCCGCTGACCCGGAGGCTGACGGATGATCGCCGGTTTTTGGCTTGGCTGGGTTTTCGGGGTGATTGGCAGGACGACCGGCTCCGCTGCTACACGGCCGGAGGGCTGAAGGGCTGTTTGACAGACGGACCTCTGGAACAAGACGTACGGGTCCAAAAGGTGAAGGCGCGCCGCCCGTCGTCCTGAGGTTCACTGGCTCTGGTTCCTGTGATGTGAAGTGACGTGAGACGCCGTGTGACCCGTGTTCTGTCTTCATGCTGTGTGGTGTGTTAGAGGGAGACTGAACCAAACACACCGTCAGCCAATGAAACACGTCGATACAAGTCCCACTTATTGTAGCAGCAATGTGTTATTACACAGTTTACAGGTTTTAGGAGGCACTACTGCATAAGGACGACTGCATCGCGGAACAATATGGCCGAAATCTGGTATATATATATATATATATATATATATATATATATATATATATATATATATATATATATATATATAATTGTTTTTGTACGAAATAGTTAATAACCATACTGTATTACTTCTTTTAGTTGGAACTTCCAAACAAACACAAATAAGTATATATATATATATATATATATATATATATACATATATATGCATATATAAATATATATATATATATACGTTTATATATATTTACAAATATATATATACATACATATATACATATACATGCCTACATATATATACATATGTGTGTGTATATATATACATATATGTATGTATATATACATATATATATATAAATATACATATATACGCATATATATATATATATACATATACACATATATACATACATATACACACACATATATATACACACATATATATAAATATACATATATACGCATATATGTATAAATATATACATATACACATATATATACATACATATACACACATATATATATACACGTATATATAAATATACATATATACGCATATATATATATAAATATATACATATACACATATATATACATACATATACACACATATATATATATATATATATATATATATATATATATATATATATATATACACACATACAAACACACACACACAGGATAATCCCAAACAGGTGGCGTGTCAAAGGACTGTGAATAAATGAGCACAAAGTAGAAATCCTCAAACAAACATCTGGGATTGACTTTGTTCTCTTATTTTCTTTACAATAAGAGCATTTACATCTTTCGTTTTCACATGTTAAAGGTTATAAAACACAAATTAGACGCTTGTTCACGGAGGCTGCGAGTGTTTTGAGTACGTTGCGAAGGTTACACGGGTTGCTGAGCAACCTCGAGGCCATCATCAACTCAGAGCTGTGATTTAATTGGAAGGATTAGAAGTTGCGCGTGGATTAGTCTTCACAACGCAAAACAACTGTTATCTAAAAAAGAAAGATGTTGTTCAAAACATGTTTGTAGTCTGAAAAACACCTGTTGACTTCAGCGAGAGCCTCCCAGCTACAGCCCACAAGGCATTTACAAGTCTGGTGAGCAATCCTGTGAAATAATTTGCTCCAATCAGAGTGAAGATTTTCTCCATGATAAAACCCCAAAACATGCCACAACAGAACATTAATTATTTAGTCAGGCGGCCGATCTGGACGGCTCCCAGACTTTCAATGAGCGCAGAGGAGGCATTACAAATAAATAAATCACTGCTTTTAAAAGTACATCTGACCTCAAGTCCTCTCCCGTTGTTAGATCAGCCAAGTTCGCCGCCTTCCGGGAGGCGCCGATGTACTGATGAGGTGTTGCGGTCGAGTCTTGCGGCGCGTTCGACGTCCTCCGGTGAGCGGGCGTGAGCTTGTTATCGCTCGGCCGCGGGTCGCGCGTCGAGGCGCAGAAAACGATCGCAAAACGAGAAAAAATTAGTTTTGTGAGAAAAACTCTGTTTACCTTTGATCGCTATTTATTTATTTGCATGAGTTTTCCTCGTATAACAAAAAAAGTTTAAAATCGAATCGCATGAAATTTGGTGGAATGATTGGTTATTATCCGGGGACCATTTGATTTGATTTTGGGATTGTTCGGGTCAAAGGTCAAGGTCGTGGAAAGGTCAACATATTTTTGAATCGCATGGAATTTGGTGGGATGATTGGTAATCATCCGGGGACCATTTGATTCGATTTTGGGATCAATCGGGTCAAAGGTCAAGGTCATGGAAAGGTCTAAATCTTCTTTTGACCATAGCGCGGTCAATTTCTATCCAATTGGCATGCAACTAATGCCAACATGTTCATAATCCAATGCCCAACCTTGTGATATGCGAAGGTATGCGAAGGTATGCGCTCTACCGAGTGCCCGTTCTAGTTTTCTCTCGTTTACTGCGGCCGCATCGCCTCAGTGATACTGTGGCTACGGTGGGGGATGGAGTCGGCCTTTGTGCGGCTTCCACAAAGGATTTCTCCCACTATACTTATTCAATATCATCAAAATGGTGGCTTTTGAAAGAAGCACTTTCAGTCTTAATATCCCAGGGAAACAAAGGTTAGCCATCAGGAGAAACTAAAAGGAAGGGATTTTTTTTTAAGTTATTACTTTTTCACACGAACATTTATTATTTTTAAATTCTGGACCTTTTGTCCGAGGTGCCATATTAATGAGAGGGGAAAAAGTCTGAGGTTTTGGACTCTGATGTTTATTACTATTACTTCTTAAAACCCATTTTTATAGAACAGCTTTTAAGAGATCTAGTCTTTTTATGCAGAACTTTGGTTCCACTAATTTAGTTTGTCCGTTTTTAATTTATTTGTAATTTATTTGTTTTTTAATTTATTTATTTTAATGTATTTTTTTAATTTTTAATTTTAATATATACTTTTAAATGTAATATTGGTTTATTACTATTACACTTGTTTTGCTTTGACTCTGTGGAGCACTTTGTAAACATTGTTTTTAAAGGTGCTATAGAAATAAAGTTTTTATTGGCAGGCAGTATTGTGACATGATATGCAATTATCAACATTGGCCAAAAGAGGAAGATACAAAAAAACAAAAAATAATAGAATAGCAATGTCTCATCACATGTCAAGTCTTTCACACCTCTTATTTCCCCGTTTTCTCCCTAAACGCCATTGTATCAAAACAGAAGATCGCATCAAAATCGTCTAAAAAACAGAAATAGGAGTATTCCCTCGGACTCCTAAGGGTTGAGTGAAACGTCACCCAAATGAAGAATGGCACTGGTATCCAGCCAGAGGACAGCTTCCTCACTCGCCCTGTTTTTTTTCGGAGCTTGATAAATCAGCTCAAGGTTCCTCCGTGATCCTCCGCGTGGCAGAGGAGGAGGATTTATCACTCCCAGATAAAGGCTCGGTCCTCGTCAACGTTCGCTTTCACCCTCGGCTGAGAATTTATCAGAACCGGTGGCGTTGTGTGCGTGTGCGCGCGAGGAGACACTCCATCGTTTTCCACGCTGTTCGGTTCCATCCCCTGAGGATGTCGTCACGGCGCGACGCAAACGGCGTTTGCAAAAGCGCAAAATGAACCGTCTGCGAAGGGCCGGCGTGGGAACTCAGCCGCTCACTCGGCGCGAAAAAAAGCCAAGAGATTTTACGCGTCGCCCCAAAACGCGTGAGTTTACTCGCTCGACCGTTTGCCGTGTTCCCGCCATAAGCGCCGAGGCGCTCCGCGAGGGGCGGGGCTTATCTCCGCGTCTCGTCTCCGTAGAGACCGTTATCATCTCCTTCATTCACCAGAATAACTCCCCACTAGTTCTGCTTCATACTTGTTGAGGACGTCCCACACACTGACGCCCTCGTGTTTGGGTTGATGACATCACCCGTAGGCTCACTCAGCTCGGTCACTTTCACCATGAAGTCACCGTTACGCCTGAAAGACTGTTACGCCAAAAAGACATACATATATACATATATATATGTATATATATATATATATATATATATATATATATATATATATATATGCATACATGCACATACTTGCATAACCTAGTATATACTCTCTATCATTTGCTGTGGCTTGTGAACTGAAATAAGGAATGTTTATTCCAGAATTGCATAAAATCCATTCATGTCAAAATCAGGGCTCTCTGATTAAAAGTTTCTGATTTGAATGCGAAAAAGTAAATAAAATTGATTCAGGTTAATATACTACAGCTTCTGAGGTGAAGACGCCACTGCAGGTTTCTTGATTTGAGGAATCCTCTACACAAAATGTTCTAAGATTAAACTTTTCAAGTTCAGTTGTTTCCAAAGTCTACTGCAGCGTCTTCCTCTGAGCCACAGAGCTCCATTAAAAACACATTCCTGAGTCACACTGTTGAACGTTTCCTGAATCCCAAACACACGCACGCACACACACACACACACACACACACACACACACACACACACACACACACACACACACTGGATTTAATTCAGACTCACAAATAATCCTTCTGCCACACATATTCACTTGAGCACCAAATGTGGCTTTTTTAAAAGGAACTAGAGGCAGACATGTTGTTTTGGGTCCTTTCTTGGGATTTGTCGACAATCATGAAAATAATAGAATAACACTAACTTTAAACTAACGTCATTGCAGTTCATTTAAAACTCCATTATCTAAATTAAATAGTTTAAATGTATGTTGCCGATGTCAACGCATTGGAATAAAAGTGATGTGTAGTTCCAGAATGTTGACTTCAGGGGCGCTGAGATAACAGCCTTCGCCCGAGAAGCACGTTACTCAAACTTTAGAAACAGCTTCTGGTGAGTAATTTGTGCTTTTAGAGGTAATGATTAACAAATTTAAGGGAATTAAACATTCCCTGAATACATCCCAGGCCTTTTGCATAAAAGCCCTCATTTAAAGAATGATTTGATTTGCCTCTGTGTTTTTTTACTTCTTCTCTCTAATGAAGGATCATTTGGCACGGACCATCAAGCGTCCTCTGCGTCGCTTCGTGTGCTCTCGCATTCTGGAGAAGAAAAGACGCTCCCTGCTCATTAGCCGGGATCCGGAGGCGCAGCCGTCTCCATTTTTGCTCGTGAAGCTTTTGTTGTTGACCTCCGGGTGCTTCAGCCAACCCTCACTTTTTAAAAACTCTCTTCTCATTCCTAATTTCCGTCTCACGAACTCCGGTCATCCCTCGATTCCCTCCGATCACCTCCGGGCAGAAGGCCCGATATTCCATCGCCCAATATTATTATCGGGTTGAATCAGCTTCCCGGGTTTGATGGACTGTATATTGATGGACTGTATTTCGCAAACATTTTGCACTGCCATAATGTTACTGTAAAATCCGGGGGGGGGCTGGTAAAATGAACACACGTGACTCAGTAACTGTCTAAATGTAACAATTTTAATGTGTTTAATAGAGATATTACATCATGGTTAAAAGAGGAACAGCATTGTTCTCACATCCAACACTCCTTTAACACACTTGGACTTTGTGGATGTATTTGTGGATGTATTTTCTTATTTTATTAATAAAATATTTTAAAAAACACGTGTTTTAAATTAGCGTTTCGCTAAAAGCACTGCATCTATTCTTTTTTAACAGCTTTATTTAAATACTGGCACATTGAATCCATCTTCCGTATATATATATATATATATATATATATATATATATATATATATATATATATATATACATATAATATATATATATATATATTTTTTTTAGTAGTCAGAATCTCACATACTTACATTTTTAAGATTCTATGTATAAAAAGAAGTAAAAACAAAACCAACAAACACATATACAAAGAAAGAAAGAAAAACAATACTGTGCACATTCTAATGCCACCGTGATGTCCGTATCAATTAAAGTCAAGTCAAGGTTCTCTCTCTCTCTCTTTCTTTCTCTTTCTCTGCTAAAACACTTCATTTTCCATCCTTCCATTATTGCTACAACGGCGGTGATTTTCTTTTCCGCTGACTCAGCCGCCTCCCCGCCTCCCCGAGTCATATCTGCTGGCGCCGCGTCTCGTTATCAAAGCGGCTTGACCATCAGCAAAACAGCCGACTCGGACCGGCTCCGGCGGGCTGACATCGGATCCGCCTAAACTCGTACCGACACTTCGCCGAGCGCGGAGCCGGCAGGTGAGTCGCAGCTCCGGCCCTCGGAGGTTGTTTTTTTTTTCTTCTGCTTTGCATGCCGTTCGCTCTCTCAATTAACTTTTGGTTTTAATACTTCGTGACAGTTCAGTCAGATCTCGGCTCTGATGTGAATTCTCCTCGGTGAAATTAAATCCGCTGGCTCGACAGCTACGAACAGCGCTCGTCATAAATCATCTTTCTAAACATGCACGTTAGGATGTGACGGGAGGCTTTTATTCTCGAGGCACCGAGCCGTATGACATTAACCCCTCGCTCACATCGGCGTGGCATAACCCCGAGGTGTGAAATGCAAAGGATGCCTGAGATGATAACGCAGATTAAAATGCTCTTTTCACATGATATTGATTTACATCCAAGGCCTGATCGGTAATGAACTCATCCACACATTGCCCAGTGGATTGGCCAGTAGAGCTCGCTCTAAAAGGTGCTTTCCACCCAAAACGTGTGCGTTTACTCGCTCGACCATTTGCCTTGTTGACACCGTAAGCGTTGAGGAGCTCCGTGAGGGGCGGGGCTTATCTCCGTGTCTCGTTTCCATAAAGACCGTTATCATTTCTTCAGTCACGGAGCTATTAGAGTGGAGCCAACAGCACGACTCAGACAGGAGTAACAAAGATGAACGTCTTAGTTGAAAACAGGCCGGGTCAAAACCGGGAGATCAGACCAAGAAGCAGACGAGTCCAAAAGAGGCGGGCTGAGAATCAGAGGTCAGGAATATCCACTAACAACGCTGGAGAACTTATCATGAAAACACAAGACGACCTGTCAGAGGACAAGTGAGGGAACCTGAGGAGACAGGGACTAACGAGGGGAGGGGCAACAGGTGAGACGGGCATGAGGACCAGGTGAAGGTAATGAGGGACTAACGAGGTGGCATGAGGACCAGGTGAAGGTAATGAGGGACTAACGAGGGGACCAGAGGCAGGTGAAGGGAGCTGGACTGAGAGATGGGAGATTACCGCCTCAAAGTTGAAATATTTCAACTAGCGCCAACAATTGCGCCGCTGTAAACGCATCGCCCCAAACACCCCACGCGTCTGTACGTTGACTTTTCATGGGATTCGGTCGTGCGAAAAAAAACACACCTCTTTTGGTGTGAACAGCTTTCCGACTGTGCGGCTCCATCGGTGAACTCTCCCGCCGTTTGCATTCCAGGAGATATGAAGCGAAAGAAAGCCGACAGCGTTCAGCCGCTAGAGAGATAGAGAATTTAACGAGCACTCAAGCTGCAAACTCGGGCCGGGCAGACGGCGGCGTCTTAAAATACCGTGGTTAAAATTCCACAATTTTCAATAACATGTGAACAATCCCGAAAAATAAACACACAGAGCTCATGCTGGTCATAAATCCCTCTCTGATGCAATTTTACTGGGAGAACATCTCATTCAAATCACGCGATGTATTCATGTTGCTAACGTTAAATATCTCTCCTGCTCGTCTCAACACGGATTCCGCTGGTTGTCACATTTTCCTGAGACCCCGTGATGGATTTCCTTCCAAATGCTACATGCCTCTGGAAAAACAAATACAACATTGCTTTGAGTAATGAAATCAGTATTCAATCAAAACAAACGACTCCCCAAGCAAATAATGTTGTTAGCAGTTATTTAACTTCAAAAAACGGTGTCATTTTCAAGACGCCGTGGAGGTCAAAGACCTGACTCAGCAGAATTGACCCAGACTCCTGGAAGTGGGTCAAATGCACACTCCTCAACGCAGACAGTCAATTCCAAACGGTAAATGATTAAAGCTCTGTGTGACTCTCAAATTATCATAATATATAAATTGAGATCAAATAATTACGGTACGCCGTAGAGGTGCACATTTAGGGCCTGAAGTTTCACCGTTAGCTTAGCACGGCGAGGTCCCCTGCACATGATAATAAATAAATCCCCCTAGTTGAGCTGGAAATACTCCAATGCTCCTCCTCTGGCAATTCTAAAAACAGGTAACAGACTCAGCTGCTAATCCTTCAAAATGTGAGGATGAGACACTTATACATATTCATGCGTATTAATGCCCCGCTGCAACCCGACCTGACAGGGGAGCGTATTACATTCTGGTTCTTTCAAACCACCGTGACATGCAGGAGTCTAAATCCTGTCCTAACCTCGTTAGCCGGTGTAAATAACAAACGGCGTGGGGGAACCGCACCGCCGCCGCGCCCCTCGACACCAGCAGCCAAATGAAGATGTGTTTCGCCGCTTTCATCCGGGACGATCAGTCAAAACACGACGGGGACGAGGGTATCGACGCGTGGAAACTCAGCCGCCGGCAACGAAGAATAAAAGTACAGATGTGAGAATACAAATTATGATTGAAACGAAACAGGGAAAAAAGAGACATCCTCTCGGTCCTGAAGCTGAGAACGTCACAGAGCTTCAGGCAGCTGCTCGGACGCCAAGATGAGGCAGGTAAACGCTGGTGCTGCCATCTTGGATCAGGGTTCGTACGCTCATGGAATACCTGGGAAAATCATGGAATTTTAAAATGGTCATTTCCAGGCCTGGAAAAGTCATGGAAAAAAACTTCAATCATAAAAGTTTTGAAAAAGTCATGGACATTTTTCATAATCACGTGTTCATTTACGCCGAGTTTAAAATAATTCATATGTTTTTTAAAGGAAGACGCTCCAAAAATAAGCCGGCATACGCCAAGTCCAAACAGATGGATTTGCACATAAAGGATAATAGTTTGATTAAAAGAATAAACATTTATATAAGTGTTTCTAAGAATAAACATGTATAAAAATATTTATTCTTTTACTCAAACTATTGCCTTTCATTCACTTGTTTCATTTAAGGTATATTGTATGCTTTGTAAATCTCCTTGTTTGAATACTACATTTTCCAAAAAATGTCATGTATACAACGAGATTTCAGTTTGGTCACGGACATTCGGTTTAAACAGGGTTCGTACGGTCATGGAAAACCTTGAAAAGTCATGGAATTTTAAAATGGTCATTTCCAGGCCTGGAAAAGTCATGGAAAAAAACTTAAACTTAAATCATAAAAGTTTTGAAAAAGTCATGGAAATTTGTTATAATCACGTGTTCATTTATGGCAAGTTTGAAATAATTAATATGTTTTTTAAAGAAAGACGCTCAAAATGTAAGTCGGTGGACGCTCTCGATACGCAACATGTTCTAAATTGTTCATGTTTATACCGAGATTCCAGTTTGGTCATGTACATTTGGTTTAAAGTCATGGAAAAATCATGGAAAAGTCATGGTAAAGTCATGGAAATCCATCGGTCAACATGTGTACAAACTGTTGGATGGTTTGAACGATGTCGTCAGGCAGCCTCCACCAAGGCCTCGATTCTGGACCTCATGAAGTATAACACCAGCCTCGTAACGAGGAAGCACTTCCAATCCTGCTCAAATAAAGTGCCGAAGCTTAATCGTGACACGGCGAGGTCGAGAGGGACGCGGGAACATGGCGCCCCGCCCTCTCTTCAAGATCAACTTGAAACCTGACGTTCAAGTGTTCGTTTTTTTGGCTTTGACACATCCATTTGTGGTTTGGAGTTTGGTCGGCGGGTCGGAAAATAAAAGTGCAGAGAGAAAACTGATGGCGCCCGCCGAGGTGGACCGGACGGAGGAGTCAGAATAACTCTGGGGCTGCAGACAGAATACCCCCCCGTGTCGGGAGTGGGAGGGGGGCTTCGAAATCCCAATAGTCAATGAGCACTCGGGGGCGTAGGAAATGAGAGCGGCCCGTTTTATAGGTCGCTACACTCTACGAAGCCGAATGGCTTCGAGGAACTCCTAAACGGAGTCGACCTAAATCCAATAAATTTTAGAGAGCAATTATGTCACTCGGGGAAAAAAAAGCTACGAGGAAAAACATGAAAACTTGAGGCTGCGGTGGCGTGTTAGAAAGTTTAAATTAGAAGCCTGCAAATTGGACTTGGCAGGAACCCGGGGAGCGGACCCAGGACCCGAGGTGGGTGGAATGCGTATTCAGTCCAGTCACAAGGGGATCGGCACACTCCTTAAACCAGATATGCTCTTTAAGAGACCAACAAAGAAGAGTTGGCACCGTTTCCTCACTTTGATTAATCACTGAATTAATCTTTGCATGTCGCTCTCCTTGCAAACTAAGGCCACATTTACACGTTAGCCGTATTTACAGAAACTAATATTTCTGCGCCTCCGTTTTCATAAATAACGTTGTACACACAAGGTCGTTTTCAACAAAGTTTCTGTTTCTATGAACCCTCATAAATACTAAAGCATCTTTAGTCCACACTGTGATGTTTGACCACCTAAAACTCGTTTGACCTCGTTCACACGCAAACACACAAACTGAGTTTTCAGAAATCTCCACTTTGGCCGGAGTTTTTAGAAATAATAATAATAATAATAATAATAATAATAATAATAATAATAATAATAATAATAATAATAACTTTATTTAACTTTATTTAAAAACAATGTTTACAAAGTGCTCCACAGATAGTCAAACCAAAACAAGTGGAATAGTAAGAAACCAATATTACATTAAAAAGTATATATTAAAATTTACATTTTTTAAAATAAATTAAAACAAATAAATTAAAAAATCAAATCAATTTAAAATAAATTTAAAATAAATTAAAAACAGACAAACTAAATTAGGGGAACTAAAGTCCTGCATAAAAAGACTATATCACTTAAAAGCTGTTCTATAAAAATGGGTTTTAAGAAGTGATTTTAAAGAAGTTTAATGATAATTTTCCGTGATAAAATGGGGTCCAAGAGATCAACAAGGAAGAGAGTTCCTCACTTTGATTAATCACTAAATTAATCTTTGCGTGTCGCTCTCCTTGCAAACTAACTCAAGCCCACCAACATAAACAATTTATTTCCCAGAATCCGTCAAGCTGCGCTTGTTTAAAGAGCTTCGAATGATCAGTGAACTATTTGTTTGCTTCGCGAATCCCGTGATATTCAGAGAGGAGGCCGTCTGCTGGGAACCCGGACCGACGGCTTCAACCAGATAAAACACGACAATAATAGACTGCACTAAAGATTTGATATCACATTCTGTGACACTATATCCTGCGGGTGGATGTCTCACAGGTCTCCGCATCCTCGTGTCTCTGTGTGCATATACAAGGAATATTAGTCAGGGGTTCGTTTGCATTCTTCTCATCTGAAATTAAAGAATGTCATATTTAAAAAATATACACACCACTGTTCAAAAGTTTAGGGTCACTTAGAAATGTCCTTAGCATGTTTTTTTGAATGAAGATAACATCAAATTATTAAGAAATGCACTCTATACATTTATAACGTGGTAAATGACTATTCTAGGAGGGGTAGCATTTAAAAAAACCCTTTTGTTATGTTAGCACAGCTGAAAACAGTTATGCTGGTCAGAGAAGCTTTTCAACTGGCCTTCCTTTTGAGCTTGAAGTCTGAAGAACACAATTCATATTTAAAATAAAAATCATTATTTCTAACCTTGTACCGTTCAAAAGTTTGGGGTCACTTAGAAATGTCTACATTTGTCTTTTTTTCCTATGAAAATGACATTAAATTAATCAGGAATACACTCTACATAGTTAATGTTTAAATGACTATTCTCTGGTGTGTAATGAAATCTTTACAGAGGTGTGTAGAGGCCCATCTCCATGTTCTAGTGGTACATTGTGTTATCGCCTTGGAAGCGTCTTTGGGTACTATGAAAAGCGCAATAGAAATGTTATATATTATTATTTTTGTTAGAAGACTAACAGAGGGATAGAAAACCCTCTCTCAAACTCTCAAATTCTTTTTCATGCGAGCGCAGCTGAAAACAGTTATTCTAGTGAGAGAAGCTCTAAAACTGGCCTTCCTTTGAGCCACAAGTTTGAAAAACAACATTATTATTTACAATAAAAATCATTATTTATAACTTTGTCAATATCTTGACTATATTTTGTATTCATTTTGCAATTCATTGGATAAATAAAAGTGAGTTTTCATGGAAAACACAAAATTGTCTCGTTGGGTGACCCCAAACTTTTGAACGGTAGTGTATATTTAAATGAATCTTGGGTGGGGTCCCCTATTGTGGATTCTCCATCAGTTCTGATCACATGGTGCCTCATCAGAAAAACAATACACCAGAATTCTCAGGACATGCGCGTCCTTTTTACGGGAAATGTGTTTATTCACATTTAAATTGGGAGTTTTAGTTTATGTGTTTGGAAGGGTCGAACAACGAAGCAGGTGATTGCAAAAATACAAACACAAAACATTTTAGATAGAAAGGGAAACATATCGTAGCCTCAGATTTTGGCAAAAAACAATCAAGTCATAGGCCGGAAAAACATGAAGGAAAAAAAAGAGCGTTTTAAAATACATTCCGGTGCTGACTGAAAGCCTGTGGGGGAGTTTAAAAACAGTTTCATGTGGTTTTATTTTTCATCGACTAAATAACCAGTTAGGGAACCTTAAAGCTACGAGACAAACAATACCTGTGAATAATTCATAAAATAAAAAAGGAGATAGTACATCAGAGGCGCATGTTTTAGGATCCTTTTCCTTAAGGCGTTCTGAACTCTGACTGAACTTCCATGAACATCTTTCTTGGCAAGGTTCGTCACTGCACCCTGTATATTTGTCTTTTTCTTCACGAGACGTCCTCAGACCTCTGCTCGCTCCTTTCGGATTGATAAAGAAAGGAACATTTGAAAATGTCCAATCAAGAAGTATCAGCAGTGGTGGTATCAGGAAATGAAATGTGATAATTGTCCCAGTGGCTCGAGAATCATTACGGGGGTTTAACTGTTCATAATTCAGACTCTATAATTGCATTTTGCAGGGGGGCTTTGCTTTCATTACTCCTGTTAAAACCACATTCGACATGCCTGTGGAACAGAAAGGGATTTGTACAACTTCACAATGAAAAGGATATTAACTATTCATTGGATTTGATGGCTGTTACGGCGTAATGAGACCAATTTCGGTGGGCGAATCGACAGCGGAGGCATTGCATCCGGCCCGGGCCCGTGTAAATTAATACCGACGCTTCTGTGCACAATATGTTGTTGTATAATGTGACACCTTGTTGAGCAGTGAATTAGCTGCTCAGCAAGAATCTCACGGGCATCACCGATTCCCTTCAGACCCCCATTTTGGGGCCATAGAAATAATCAATTGTGTATTTATTGAGCCTAATAAACCAATAAACAAAAGGAGGTAATATTGAAGTGCAGAGGAAGCAAAGGCATCTTTACCTTCAGGGCCCACTTGAAGTCGGCCTAATGGTGGTTTACATCAAAGCTAATCTAGGAAACAGCCGGCCTCTGACAGCTAACCGGAGCAGAGACCTCTCAGCAAAAAGCCTCACTGCAGTCGGAAAACCGCTGACTTACAGTTCATTTAACTGTTATTTAGCACGGCAAGTTGACTAAGAACACAGACTAATGCACCGCGTTATGGCCTGAGGGAGAAACACACACACACACACAGCTGGGAAATGCGTAGGCTTACACAAATATTATACTGTTAGCCAGCGAGCAGTTCTCGGAGAGGGTTATTGTGACTTTGTGGCTGGATGTTTGAAACAGGATGCTTAAAAAAAAACATATATTTTATTCATTTATATCTATATATATTTATACGTATATATTTATATATTTATTTATATATGCCCACCTGATGACTCCAATGAGGCTTTTAACCCTTTTATCCCACAGACCACCATAACCCTTACCAGGAAACACCTTTCAAGTCTGCATCAACCCACTTCAAATCTCAGGAGTGCAAATCATCCAGGGATTGTAAAAACTAGTCCTAAAACAGAACTGTATATATTTATATATTTATATATATATATATATATATATATATATATATATATATATATCAATATATATATATATATATATATATATATATATTATCAATATATATATATATATATATATATATATATCAATATATATATATATATATATATATATATATATCTATATCTATATATATATATATATCTATATCTATATATATATATATATCTATATATATATATATATATATATATATATATATATATATATATATATATATATATATATATATATATGCATTAAAAAACAAAAAGGTGCATAAAGGTGGACTGCAACCCAGCCAAGTGTAGCCAAGGTCAGGTAATGAAATAAGAGCTTTTACGAGGAGCCAAGACAGTTTTCATCCGCATATTTCTTTCCTTTGAGCTCCCTTGTATAATTTTTTAGACTAAAGTTATAGCTTGAGTCTTTGAAAATATACTACTAGGCGTCATACTATGAGAATAAAACAAATAAATCTTAAATGGTAATAGAGGATGTTCGTATTAAAACACTTTTTGTCAAATCGATATATATATATATATATATATATATATAGCTACAAATATGTGTTCCTGGTTCGACAGAGCATGGCACAGGCTTTGATTCCAGATAGGATTACCCACACACACACACACACACACACACACACACACACACACACACACACACACACACACACACAACAGATATATATCGTCACCTTCCTAAAATAATGGCCTAAGTAATTTTTATAGGTTTTTCAGAAAACACAAAAAAATTAACCACATATTGATCATATAATATTGTGATATATTATACCACAGCAGTAGAATCACATGATGTGTTCAACTGAGGATGTAAGGGTTTTACCAGAGGTGGCCAGTCCTAAAAAATCTAATTTTAGGAAGGTGACGATAGGCAATGTCACCCTTTCATAATATTAGGATGTGAAGTCAAATAATTTAACGCGTAATCTCAGAAGATTACCGCAGTTACTTGCATCATCTTCCATTATACTTCCTGTCCGTCGCAGACACAGAATCGTGAATACGTTGAGTTGGTAGCCTCCCTGCTCTCAGATCCATTCGACGCCTCATTAGCCACACACAGCTGAGGGTCGCGTCAGCCTCCCCACGCTGCAGAGGCAGTTTCATACATTTATAGCAGTAAACTAAGACCTTTCCGTAAAGCTGTTCTATAATAACACTGTTATTGAAACAGACGTGTTGCTCCTTCAGCACAGCGGCAAACACAAACAGCCACTCCAACAGGTGGATGTCGTAACAGCTCCCAGTGGAGCGCCACGCCCCCAACGAGGCCAGCTTCAGACACCAAAACAGACTCGTGAAATTCAAAAAGGGGCGTTTCACTGATTTATAATAATGTATCCTTTATTGATCCCACAATGGGGAAATTCTTCTCTGCATTTGACCCATCCTTCGTTATGAAGGAGCATTTGACCCTGCAGGATCAGTTTAGTAGTAATTAGAACGGGCACTCGGTAGATCGCATACCTTCGCATATCACAAGATTGGGCATTGACTTATGAACATGTTGGCATTAGTTGCATGCCAATTGGATAGAAATGGGATAGCAATTTAAAAGAAGATTTTGACCTTTTCATGACCTTGACCTTTGAGCCGATCGATTCCAAAATCAAATTAAATGGTCCCCGGATAGTAAGCAATCATCCCACCAAATTTCATGATTTTCAAGAACATTTTGACCTTTTCATGACCTTGACCTTTGACCCGATCAATCCCAAAATCGAATCAAATGGTCCCCGGATGATTACCAATCATCCCACCAAATTTCATGCGATTCGGTTTAATACTTTTTGACTTATGCGAGTAACACGCATACAAATAAATAAATAAATACACGGCGATCCAAACATAACCTTTCCGCATTTTCAAAGCGAAGGTAATTATGATAAGGTAATTCGTAAAGGTCAAAGATTAAACCCAGAGGTCAGCTTAGTTTGGCCTCGGAGAGTTTGAAAGACAGGAGAGTTAAACAAAGAGCGATTCTGTGGAGACGGTGATGGATTCAGTGTTTTTAATGCGGACCCCGTTCTACGGACTGAAATGATTTATCTGACTCTGCTCTCTCTAATTCAACCATTCTGTTTTTTAATCTGCCTCCTGAGTGGGGACGGGTATTAAAACGGGCTTGGGGGCTAAATCATCAGTGGCGCCATTGAGACGCTGCGATGTTATCAGTTCTTTAATTGGTACTTTTTAATGTGTCTCGTCACGCTGCCAGTGTGTCTTCTGCTCCGCGTCGGGCCGAGCTCCTCCCACCACGGCCTGTAATAAAACATATTACAGTAACATATTCACTATAAATAACACCTGTGTAGGTAAAAAGTCAATACGCAGAATAGAACCCAGACTAGCACCCAGAATAGAACCCAGACTAGCATCCAGAATAGAACCCAGACTAGCATCCAGAGTAGAACCCAGACTAGCACCCGGAATAGAACCCAGACTAGCATCTGTAATAGAACCCAGACTAGCATTCGGAATAGAACCCAGACTAGCACCCTGAATATAATCCAGAGTAGCACCCAGAATAGAACCCACACTAGCAACCGGAATAGAACCTAGACTAGCAACCGGAATAGAACCCAGACTAGAATCCAGAATAGAAACAAGATTTGTATCTGGAATATAACACAGACTAGCACCAAGAATAGAACCCAGACTAGCAACCGTAATAGAACCCAGACTAGCATCTGGAATATAACCCAGACTAGCATTCGGAATAGAACCGAGAAAAACAACCGGAATAGAACCCAGACTAGCATTAAAAAATAAAACCCAGACTAGCATTCGGAGTAGAACCCAGCACCCAGAGTAGCTCTATACTTCTCAGTTACGTGCTGCATTCCCTGACCCCCCCACCCCCCCCAGCTGTGCAAGACTAACCTTGGTAAGCAAGTACATACAGAACATACGTAGATCATAACAAGTACATACAGAACATAAATATTACATCACATGAACAAATAGATACAATATAACACAGCAAGTCGTCTCTGGCCCACTCGGGGTAACTTCACATGAGATTATCAGGACCAATATCCTGTGTTACGGATATTATGATGAACCTTTTCAAAACAACACACACCTGGCGATAGTCAGACCCGTCCTCCACTCCAGGAGTTTGTCTGGTACCCAACAAAGAGTAAATGCGGGGCTACTTGTAGTTCCGAGAGTCTTAAAATGTAAAATGGGAGCCAGAGCCTTTAGTTATCAAGCTCCTCTTTTATGGAACCAGCTTCCACCTTCAGTCCGGGAGGCAGACACAGTCACCACCTTCAAGAGTAGACTGAAGACTTTCCTCTTTGACAGAGCTTATAGTCAGGGCTGAATCAGGTTTGCCCTGGTCCAGCCCCTGGATATGCTGGTATAGGCTTATAGCTGCTGGGGATGTTTAGGATGCACTGAGCACCTCTCTCCTCTTTTCTTTCTCCTATGGATGAATCTTCATCTCTCCATCACACATGACTAACTCTGCTTTCTCCCGGAGTCCTTCTGACTTCACGTCTCATGGGGTCATCGGACCCTATGAGACGGCATAGATTCCATCTGCTGATGGACCTTCGATGGTTGGATCGTGAGTTCCTGTCGCCAGCTGTGCCACTGCCCTGCTGGGACTCCGCCCACTCCTCCACTTGGGAGGTCTCCAAACTCTCCATCGTGGAATATGCCTAAATATGAACTATTGATAAACTCTGTCAGATTCCTTGAATGTATTTTAACTCTAAATATGTCCTTCTGTACACATTACATCTATTGCATCTGTCCATCCTGGAGGGATCCTCCTCTGTTGCTCTCCTGAAGGTTTCTTCCCTTTTTTTCCCCCTGAAGGGTTATTTGGGAGTTTTTCCTGGTCCGATGTGAGGTTTTGGGGCAGGGATGTCTATGTGTACAGATTGTAAAGCACTCTGAGACACATTTGTAATTTGTGAAACTGGGCTATACAAATAAACTGAATTGAATTGAATTAAACTGTGAGAGGACTTCTCCACCATGAACTGGGGGGTGCATACCTCTCACAATGAGATATGCTGTTTTCAGCTGACACTACTTTAAGCCAGACAAATATCCACGGCGGGCTGCAAGGAGAGCAGACCTCCATAAAAGAGCCAGACGTTTCTGACCTCCCGTTCCGAGAGGCTCTGGAAAGTGTTCTTTTCCGAAAGCCCCGAAAAACACACTGCAGCGACAAAACCTGCACACTTTGTGGTTGTCATTAAAATAAATGAACACTGTGTTTCCTTTAAGTGCCTATGCCCCCCCCCCCCCCCCCCCGGGTCGGCTTTAAAGGGCTTTTGACCATGAGAATGTACTCGATACAGAAAACTTTATCGCGACAACTTCCTATTGACAAAGACAGACTCAAAGTAGCAGGCCCCCTTTCATCTCTCACATGCCTGAAGCCCGCGGCCGTGTTTCACATCATTTCATCGAGTACTCGCCTCTGATTGGACAGTTACTTTCTCCCGAGTGCAATAAAGTAGTTCATTTCCTGAGCGTTGTGTTCATGGGGTTCGTTGCGGAGACGAAAACAGACGTTTTAGGTATCAAAGAAAACAGCTGGCCACCGTATCCGAACGGTGACGGTGGTTATTGCATTCTTGGGGATGCACACATGGTTGGATATACAGTACCGTTCAAAAGTTTGGGGTCACTTAGAAAAAAGAAAAAAAAACATTGTTTTTTCCAATGAAAATGACATTAAATTAATCAGAAATACACTCTCTACATAGTTAATGTGGTAAATGACTATTCTCTGTTTTTAATGAAGTCTCTACAGAGGTGTATAGAGGCCCATCTCCATGTTCTAGTGGTACATTGTGTTATTGCCTTAGAAGACGAGCAGAGGGGTAGAACCCCCTTGAAACCCTTTTTTTATTTTTTATAACTTTTTATTTTGCATTTTCCACAAATAGATTATTCCTTGACATTGAAAACTTTTTTATGTGAGCGCAGCTGAAAACAGTTATGCTGGTGAGAGAAGCTCTAAAACTGGCCTTCCTTTGAGCCACAAGTTTGAAGAACAACATTCATATTTACAATGAAAATCATTATTTCTAACCTCGTCAATGTCTTGACTATATGTTGTATTAATCTTGTATTCATTTAATAAATAAAAGTGTGAGTTTTCATGGAAGACCCAAATTTTCTGGATGACCCCAAACATTTGAACGGTAGCGTATGTTTATTTGGAAATGTTGAAAATAAAAATAAATACAAAGAAGCGTTGGTTGACGTGGTCGTCCATGTGGCCGCTGTTTGGCGCTCCTTTGAGGCTCCTTTAGGAGTGTTGGATGCAACACCTTCTCACGTTCTCGCTTTTGTCTGTTGTTTCTCCTCTCGCCGATCGTGGTGTGGTTTGAAGACGGTTGATGGAAAAAGAGGTTTGATCGACAACAGGACTTATCAAAAATATCAGGTTTATTCTTAATAAGCACAGGTCAGGAAACAAACGCCCGGGAACGCTGGGAGACTCTCAGAAGGCCTGATTGGAGAAGTCTGATGAACATACATTTTAACATACGTTTTATACACAACAAAATAGGTTTATTGTTTATTGAGTTTATTGTTACCGGTCTTCATGGACCAATCACCTTCATGCATAATTACCTCATCCTAAAACTGATCAACTATGTTTGACCCCAGACCCGTTGGACCCCCAGGTTAATATCTTAACGGCCTTTGGGCCCTAACTAAAGACAGGTGAAAAACAAGCATTGTTCTAGAACTTATCTAGCCCCCGCCAAATGTTCTTAACTTGCAACCTCGTGGCGTGATCTCTCAAGGCCAAGGCACAGTCTATACATGTCATTTGAACGTTGAGGCCTGACTTGCATATTTCGTATAAACTGATATTATACAGTAGATGAAAATATACCAAATGTCCTTTCTTCCTTTACACTGAGTGTGTTTACATGCATTCGAATAACTGTCTTAGTCGGACTGAAATCGAATTATCCGTTTCACGTCAACACCTTTGTTCGACTATGTGCGGTCCGACAACGATCCGATGAACACCCCTGTATAACTCGATCCGATCCGGTTGATAATCCGACTATCGCGGCATGTAACGGTGAATTGGATTAGGAACCGGACTTTGCGTCTTTGCAAGCGGAAATGGCTGCATCGCCACGAGTTGTAATGAAAACAGCGCCCCCTATCGTATCGGAGGTGACATGCTTTCGGCCAATGGTTCGAATTACTCACTGCGATGTATATTGGGATAATAGCAGATCCCTCAAAAGATAGCATAGTCTGACTAAAGCAAGATTTGAATCATACCATCATGTAAACACACTGAAAAAACGAACATCAAAGCACCTTTCTGAATCTCTGCCACACCTCGCATTTAAAAGATTTCGTTGTCCTTTGTGCAGCTGCAACATCATTACCGCAACACACACCTGTGTGTGTGTGTGTGTGTGTGTGTGTGTGTGCTCGTTCTGCTTCCTCTTCGACTCGCCGAAAAACAAATGATCATCGACCGCACGGCCACCGTGAGAGTCGACCTTGATCCGGCTGTTCTTAGGACGCCTGAAATTCCCGCCATCATTTAGGACAGGGGTGTCAAACTTATTTTCACCGTGGGCCACATCAGCATCACGGCTGCCCTCTTAAAGGGCCGGAAACACTTTAGAAGCTCCTCGAACATATTGTTAAATAACTCTTTGCATTTGATTATTGTTTATTTGAGTGTAGACATATTGTACATAAGAAAATGACTCTAATATTACAACATGAATCCATCTAATTTGAAACCTTAAAAATAAAAGCATGGGATATTTTGCTTCAATTTCTTTAAGAAAAGCTTTCAGGGGCCACATAAAATGATGCGGCGGGCCGGATTTGGCCCGCGGGCCTCGTGTTTGACACCTGTGATGTAGGAGCTGGCTGCCGTGGCCCACGTAGCTGCCTGATGTGGGTTATTTTCAGGCTGCAAATCCACATAACGATGTTTTCTCCTCCTCACAAAGAGCTGCTCTGTTTACATAAGAGTGTACATCTTTAATATTTTAGTATTGTGATGATTTCGGAACGCAGACAAGAAAATCTGTTGTCCTAAATTGCACATTTTCTTTCTCCTCCAGCGGACATGTGACCCGACAGCCAACATCCAGACGAATAAAGCGTTCCGCTGCAAAGATGAGAACACGGATTCAACCTTTAGTCTCCCCAGTGGAGGGAGGCGGGAGCGTGAAGTGGAAGTCTAAACGTGTCCTCCTCAGTTCTTCTGTTTCACTTCGATTAGAGTCTGAGATACGGAGGCTTTGCCCTGACGGACGATCGCTGAAACGTTACGTCACAGTTAAGGTGCGTTCACAACTAAAGCGATGAGATTTTTTCACGCGACCGAATCCCATGAAGAGTCAACGTCTTCTTGAGTTGCTCCGCGTTATTGATGTTGAACCAGAAGACGGACAATAATGTTATCCATGTTAAACACAATAACATATATTATATATTATAATGTTATGAACACAATAACATATATTATATATTATAATGTTATGAACACAATGACATATATTATATATTATAATGTTATGAACACAATAACATATATTATATATTATAATGTTATGAACACAATAAGATATATTATATATAATAATGTTATGAATACAATAACATATTATATATAATAATGTTATGAACACAGTAACATATATTATATATTATAATGTTATGAACACAACATATATTATATATTATAATGTTATGAACACAATAACATACATTATATATTATAATGTTATGAACACAATAACATTATATATATATATATATATATATATATAATATATATATATAATAGTGTTATGAACACAATTACATATATTATATATATATATAATAGTGTTATGAGCACAATAACATATTATATATATATATATATATATATATATATATATATATATATATATATATATATATATATATATATATAAAAAGTGTTATGAACACAATAATGTTTAGATGTTCCGCTCTCTAGCTGGAGGCGGAAGTCTTTCAGACGTAACGGTGACTTCATGTTGAAAGTGGCCGAGCTGAGTGAGCCTACGGGTGATGTCATCAACCCAAACACGAGGGCGTCAGTGTGTGGGACGTCCTCAACAAGTATGAAGCAGAACTAGTGGGGAGTTATTCTGGTGAATGAAGGAGATGATAACGGTCTCTACGGAGACGAGACACAGAGATAAGCCCCGCCCCTAGCGGTGAACAGTCGAGCGAGCATCGCTTTTGGTGTGAACGCACCTTTATTCTACTTTCACAGAGCCTGATGCCGTATCATCCGTCTCGATGCAGTAAACCTCAACGATCACAGAACAAAAGATCGAAGGGAATGTTTCCACAACCTCGACTTTTCTCCTTTTGTTGTTTCATTCCACTCGAATAAACTCTACCGGGTTTGGGATGAGAGACCTCCGAGAGGACACAGCTCCTTCAGCGTCCTAAAAATAGCTTTGACTTCCTCCAAACATTTACCCAGCATACGTGTGAATAATCCGTGGAACTGCTCCGGGTGATAGTTTGAGATATAGAGGCAATTACACAGTAATAGATTCAATCTCAGGCCAAGAGAAACATAATTGGAGAGAGAGCTCTCGCCCACGGGCCAGAATATCGTATATTGTCACTGTGATTATAGACAC
Organism: Liparis tanakae; assembly: GCA_036178185.1. Lineage (NCBI taxonomy): Eukaryota > Metazoa > Chordata > Actinopteri > Perciformes > Liparidae > Liparis > Liparis tanakae. Next base: position 3,020,680 of record CM070093.1, read on the forward strand.
TTGGCAAAGCGTGGTGCCGTTTGCAATTTAAAATCAGCACATGAATAGCTGACATTAAATACGATGCTTTAGATCACGGCTTTGATTGTGCTGTAACATTTGCGTGCTTTTAAAAAGAAAAATACCCTATTTGTGTTCCTGCCTGGCTAGTTGACTGTGATAAAAAAAGAACACAAAGAGGAATAAACTAGCATTCTGCACTATGGCGTTGGTCCAGAATGAAAATGTGATGGACAGAGGAGATAGCATATAGGGAATAAGGTATTCAAAGGAAGTGAGGTGAGGTGTTTGGGACGTTTTAAATGCTGTTGTCCGGGAGGCCTCCGACGATAGAAATCAGAGATATTACAAACACGCGGGAAAGAAAACAGACGGAGCGCCGAGATAACGGCGGCCGGGATGCGGCGCGGCGCTCGTTGGGACGATACGCGAGACGGCGGAGCGGAGCGGTCCCAGGGAGGGAGGAGGACGGGATACGCTAAGACGGACATCAGAGAGGGGTCAGAGGTCAGCGGGTCGTTCTCACAGCAGAGCGGGCGGGGGTCACGAGGGGGAGGGGGGAGGGGTCGACGGCCGGCGGAGTAATGAGCGTGAAGCGGCGCCAGAGGGAGGAGGAGAGGACGCGGTGGGAGGCCGCCTTGTGAGGCGCGTGTTGTTTTCTATACTCTGTGGATTCTGACACCATCAGTCTTGGTGTGTGTGTGTGTGTGTGTGTGTGTGTGTGAGTGTGTGTGTGTGTGGGGGGGGGGGTTACTGCGACTGGCATAAAAAGCCACCTCCAGACTAGCACCTTGAATAGAACACAGACTAGAATCTGGAGTAGAACCCACACTAGCATCCGGAATAGAACCCATAATAGCATCAGGAATATAACCCAGGCTGGCACCTGGAGTAGAACCCAGACTAGAATCTGGAATAGAACCCAGAATAGAATCTGGAGTAGAACCCAGACTAGAATCTGGAGTAGAACCCAGACTAGAATCGGGAATAGAACCCAGAATAGCATCAGGAATATAACCCAGGCTGGCACCTGGAATAGAACCCAGACTAGAATCTGGAATAGAACCCAGACTAGAATCTGGAGTAGAACCCAGACTAGAATCTGGAGTAGAACCCAGACTAGAATCGGGAATAGAACCCAGAATAGCATTGGGAATAGAACCCAGACTAGCATCCGGAATAGAACCCAGATTAGCATCCGGAATAGAAACCAGATTAGCATCTGGAATAAAACCCAGACTAGCATCTGGAATAGAACACAGACTAGAATATGGAGTAGAACCCATACTATAATCGGGAATAGAACCCATACTATAATCTGGAATAGAACCCAGACTAGCATCCCTAATAGAACACAGACTAGCATCCGGAATAGAACACAGAATAACATCCAGAATATAACCCAGACTAATATTCAAAATGAAACACATAATAGCATCCGGAATAGAACACAGACTAGCATCTGGAGTAGCTCTATACTTTTAATATGAATCTAGGCCTGAAAAGCGAACCTCCAGACTAGCAACCGGAATAGAACCCAGACTAGCATCCGGAATAGCTCTATACTCCTGGGGGGGGGGGGTTATGTACCACTTGTGGATACGCGACACAGCGAGCGCGTCGCGTAAACACGTCGGCGGCGTTCCCTCGCTCGCCGCCGTGCGCTCAGCGGCGTTGCGACGGAGCTCCCGGCCCTGTGCGCCACTTGGTTAAGCAGTCAAGTGGATTCCAAAAAAAAAAGAAAAGAATATGACTCCAGGCCTAAAAAAGCCACCTCCAGATGCATTCATGCATCTTTCATCGCGGGGAGCAGATGGGAGT
>CM070093.1:3025000-3072500 GCA_036178185.1 Liparis tanakae
CCGTGCGTCGTTTAATTTCCGTGTGCACGTGCCGAACAAACCGCGGAGTCAGACCTCCCTCTTTGACGGCGGCTCGGATCCGAAGCGAGTACGTGGATGTTCTGTATCCGGAGCGGTTGGTCACCAGATCGTTTTGGCAGGGCTCTCAAGTTTTACAGACATGTAAGAGTGAAATATCTATCTTCCCCCCCATAGAACAAAACTTTTCCAGGATGCTTCATTTTCATTGGTTGCTGGATTAAATCTTACCCAGATACAACAGATACGTTTGTTTTCTGATGGGTTATTGTGTAGCCCATTTCTTTTTTCGCATTGGCTGATAAGTGGCACCTCACAGCTGAACTCCAGGGGAGCGCTTGTATTCCCCACGGTGAGGGCAGAGGCACATTAATATGGGGCGGCTGTAGCTCAGTGGGGTCAGGGGGTCGTCCTGCAACCCCAAGGTCGTCGGTTCGATCCCCGATCTCCCCATTCATTGCAAGTTGAAGTGTCCTTGAGCAAGGCACTGAACCCCCAGTTGCTTCCCTGGTGCATCCTTGCAGCCCACTGCTCCTTGATATCTAAGTATGGGTTAAATGTAGAGTATACATTCCGTTGCATGTGTACCTGTGCAATGACAATAGTTTGAATCAAATCCCTTAAAAAAGCGTAGAGGTTTTATTCAGCGTGAGAAATCCGATGTGTGGCGGGAGTGCGTGACTATAAAAACTGCAATTAGTGACTGTCAACCTCAATGCGTGACACTTAAGAGCCCTGTTTTGGGGGGTTTAACATTTAGAATCGATGAGGGCATTACTAGGAAGTGGAACGCTCTCGCCTCAATTAGCGGTGTTAAGAAATTCCGCGATGTTAAAAGCCGGATGCCGCCCGGAGGAAAACGGTCAAAGCTGCTGACTGACAGCGGGCCGCGTTTGGGAAAGAGGCTCGGCTGCTAGCGTTTACTTCAATTGTCCTGCAATCACCGGCCTTCCGGGAGGGGAACCGGAGGCCTCCCGCCGAGCAGCATCTGGACTTTGCTCCCGAGCGTTTACAGCGGCGCGCGAGGAGATTCTCGTCCCGAAAGAAGTCGAGGACGGAGAAAAGAAAATGTATAAAGAGGCAATTTGTGTGTCGTGGCGAAACTCTCACTGAACATCGAGTTCAACCGCAGTCAGAGAAGACAACCGAAGAACGTTTCACCGTTTACAGTTTACTGCTGTGGTGGAAAGTGAAAACAAAAACAATACAAACACTAAGTCTGCATTCCCAAACATTTCATTTATTTAGAGAGGTACATAAATATACACTACCGTTCAAAAGTTTGGGGTCACTTAGAAAAAAGAAAGAAAAGCACTGTTTTTTCCATTGAAAATGACATTAAATTAATCAGCAATACACTCTATACATAGTAAATGTGGTAAATGACAATTTTTTTTATGAAATCTCTACAGGTGTGTAGAGGCCCATCTCCAGTTCTCTAGTGGTACATTGTGTTATTGCCTTAGAAGACGAGCAGAGGGGTAGAACCCCCTTTAAACCCTTTTTTAAAAATAACTTTTTATTTAGCATTTTCCACAAACAGATTATTCCTTGACATTGAAACCCTTTTTATGTGAGCGCAGCTGAAAACAGTTATGCTGGTGAGAGAAGCTCTAAAACTGGCCTTCCTTTGAGCCACAAGTTTGAAGAACAACATTAATATTTAAAATGAAAATCATTATTTCTAACCTTGTCAATGTCTTGAATATATTTTGTATTAATCTTGTATTAATTTACTAAATACAAGTGTGTTTTCATGGAAAACACAACATTGATCGGTGACCCCAAACTTTTGAACGGTAGTGTACATTGCCAAGAACTCTCAGCATTGCCTCTAAGATGCTGCCCGGTGGAGCATGCAGTCCTCTGCTGCTTCTGAACCGGACGTATTTAACTGGAATAACCCGAACCGGAAGTGACCACGCCCAAATCCATATAACAGGAAGTGATTTAACCGGTAGTAGCCTACTGGCACAAACAGAAAGAAGTATATTGCTTTTAATTATGTCTTCAAATTAATGCAATTAAATGAAAAATGAAATAGAAAACGCCTTAAAGGCAACACAATGTTCACCGTGCAGATGTATAGAGCACGAGTCAGCATTCTTTAATGAAAGATATGGTATAAATGTGTTTAGGCATTGTAAGAAAACAAAGCGAGAAATAAATAAGTTGACGGTATAATTAGATGTGCTTCGTGTTGCAATTTACATTCAATAAATCATTACAAGAAAAATGTGAGGTGTCAGTATAATTGCAGTAAACAAACAGGTCCGTCATTAGGAAAATTAACAGGCTATAACAGCCTCAGCTTTGTCTGGTGTTCACCAGAGTTACGCTCGACAGCCGACGTGAAGGATTGTTTTACAGGGAATAAACGAGGGGTGCTGTTCCGAGCAACGCTCACTTTTGATCGAAATATTTCTTCTCAGTAAAGTCAGAATTAATCGTCCGTCTTGAAATGCCGCTTGTTGAGATTGTATTTGTGACGCACATAATATGTTTCAGTTTAAGTCGAGAGAACACCGTTGCTAGACTGGCAGTTATTAAAAAAAATGATTGCGTGATCTATTCATGCCGCGCGAGACAAAAAGAATAAGGCTTTTGAAAGGAAATTTCAGCGGCTGTCATATTCGGCCTTGACACCCCGCTCTCGGTAGAAGTGTAGCGGGTTTTAGTCCAGACTGAAATATCTTAACAATTATTGGATGAATTACCATGAACTGGTGTGCAGACCAGCCAGGAACCTCCGGTTTTAAAAAGCCAATGCGGAAGTCTCTTAAAATGTGCATTTTCTCTACTGACCAGCAGGGGGCGACTCCTCTGGTTGCAAAAATAACTGTTTGAATAGAACATCGTCTACGTGAGTTTATGGTCTCAATCTCTAGTTTCAATTCTTCTTCAATACATCGTGATGTCCATCTAGTAAATTACGGTCCATAGCGGCACGTGTAACGCAACTCGGTCGTAGTTAGCTATTTGCGAATAAACACATAACACGGGGAAATTGTGGGTCGGTGGGTAGGAGGTCCGTCTTTCAATCAGGGGGTTGGAGGTTCAATCCCAGCCCTAGTCGGTGTATCCTTGAGCAACACACTCAGCCCTGAATGTCTCCTTGAGCTGTGTCTACAGTGTGTGAATGTAACAGGAGTGTAAATCGCTTTGGAAAAAAGTGTCAGCTAAAATGACGTGTAACGCAAAGTACATCTGTGGATGGTAAAATATAGTAGTGTCCTGTTATGGGAAACTACTGCTCAATCACACACCACTCGGGGGATGGGGGTGAAGCACAGACGAGGTCTCTGGTTTTTAATCAAGATAAGGAGCTGACTCTTCAGGACGAAGGAGCGGGAACTTCTTCTTTGAAGTTCTCGAACAAACCAGACTCAGCACTCTTGTTCGTTTGAAAAAATAACAGACATAGTAACATTTTAACCTGATGGTGGTACTAGAGTCTGAGGACCTTTAATGTTAAAGGGGACATATTATGCCAATTTTTCCACAAGTTGATCTGGTTCCTTGGGGTCTTAATGTAATGTTTGTAACATATTTTGGTCAAAATACCACAATAATCATTTCAAACAGCCTTTGTACCTGTCAGAAACACCTCCCCACAGACTGACCTGTTCTGAGTGGGCGAGGTGCTCCGGGTTGCCAGATTGGAGATGGTGAAGTATCGTACCAAAGGCTCAACATGGTTGTATTATTTGGAGGGTAATTATTATGTATCTGGCAACCCTGAGACCGGGTGACCAATGACTGTCTCTCCATACCGTCAGAGCTCGCCAAGAAGGTGGACCGTAAGGGAGATACCATTTCCAAAACATGTAAGGGGTAAATACTAGTTTGTGAAAACCCAGAGAAACACAAATATCCCACGAAGCAAAATCCCAACGTTTTTTGAATCCCTGCCGGACGCATTGTTTAGGTCTCAGAAACAGGACATGTCCGGGGAAAGAGGACGTCTGGTCACCTGACTTATGGCGCCAGGTCACCGAACTGTCTCTAAAATAGAGGATCGAGTGGTGGTGGGGGGTTTCAATGCCAACATCTACCTAGACGTTGGTGGTGATCCCATTCAACACACTCAAGCACATCGTTTCAGTTTTTTCCAGCGTGTTTGTGTTGGGAGACATGCCAGATTAACCTATAAACGCACTAAAAAAGTGGAATTTTCATAATATGTCCCCTTTAACGCGAAATGTCATGTTAATTTGTCTGATAGTTTTTGGTAGTAGTTATCTGGGCCAATGTTGCCGAATAACCCATCAACCTAATGTGACATGACATGAGCCACGCTGCTTGCAAATTGATGAATTTGGTATTCAGGATCAATCAGCACTCAGTTAATTGAGTTTCTCGTCGAAAAGGAAAATGGACATTTGTGTGAAAATGTCACAGATTATTAGTTTAACATATTAATTGAGTGTATTCTCCAAATGTCGAGGTGGTCAGACAGCGAGAGAAGATAACGGAAGAGAGATCAGAACAACGTGTTGTATTACACAGTGCATAACATTATTATGAATAAAAAAAAGAGAGAAATTGAAAAACCAACAGAGAGCAGGTGTTTAGACAGAAGACAAATGGAGTGCGGTGAAAGAGATGGGCAGCGCAAATAGACCCAGTATATGAGTCTACTGTGTGTGTGCAAAAGGAAGGGGAGGAAATGTGTGTGTGGGGGGGGGAAGAAGGACAGACAGAAAATGAAGATAGGAAAAGACTTTTGATGACTGAAAAGTTTGTTGAACCCCAGAGTCAACACTGCACACGCAATGACTTATTTCCACAGCTTCGTCAGTACGTACATAAAAGGCAACGATACATTAAATTAGGGAGATGGTGATGATGATGAGGGTCTTTTCACAGGGCATGACTTTTCTTTTCTTGGATAAGATGCTGGAAGGAGAGTAGTCCGGGGAATGTGGTGATGCCATTACATTACATCACATGTCATTTAGCGGACGCTTTTATCCAAAGCGACAATAAGTGCAACAACCAAGAGTACAAACTCAGAACAACAAGAATACAGAAAGTAACATTTCCTCAACATAGTCAAATTACAAAAGTACCATAATAAGAGCTATTTAAGTGCAAATCTGTGTTTTAATCCAGATATAGTCGGAAAAGATGTGTTGTTAATCCCCGGTGAAGATGTAGAGGCTTCCTGCTGTCCTGATGTCGTTCCACCAATCAGGAGCCAGGACAGCAGACAGTCTGGATTTGGAGTGATTAGCTCGAAGTGACGGATCCACAAGTAAATTGGCTGTTGGAGCGGTGCGAACGTGCCGGGGTGTACGGTGTGACCACATCCAGGACGTAGACGGGGCCCGATCCGTTCGTAGCATGGTACGCCAGAACCAATGTTTTGAAGCGGATGCCTTCTCTTCTGGCACCAGGTCACAGATCCACTCATCCAGAGACATATCTGAATATCTAAATGATGATCGGGCGCTTTCCTCCAGAGCTGATTAACAAACCTTGGCACGCTAATAAAATGAACTACGGTAGTTAGCAATCAAGGCTCAAAACGCTAGTCGTGTTTCCCCCTTTTCTATCTTTTTTAACTTACTGTGTGCGTTCCAATATACAGCATTAATATAATTATCTGACACGGAAACATATTTGGACTTACAGCGTCCTTAAGTCACTCTCCCTCTGCGTTGTAACCAAGCTTCTCTGTACTTTTTGTTCCTGCCCGTAAAATGTTCTCACACGCCGATTACTTCCCCCGCAGGAACCAGAGTGATGCACAGTTGCGATGCACACAATATAAATACCACAACAACAGTCCTGTCAACACAACGTCACTTCTGAAATGATGAAAGGCAACGACAGCAAAAAGCAGGATAGTTTAGCGTGTGAAATGTTGTTAAAACCAAACCGACCAGACTTTTCTCACAATCGCTCCTATGTGATGGATGAGCTTGTCAAAACAAAAAGGTACGTCTGGAATTATAGAAGTGTCTGGGAAGCGTGAGTGCGGTCGTATATATCCGCAGCAGCTCATCTCCTGACAGCTCACACGATTCCCTCAGACCTTGTTTTCGTCACCTCGTTCAGACGATGGCGTGATTCGGGCGCTTCTGGTGCAAAGCGCCCTCAAATGAGCCACGGGGAACCGGAGGCTAATCACATCCGATGGCGCCACACTGACCGCACATCTGTGACAGTCGCCAAGTCGGTGGAGAGTTCACGTTTTTCTGCTGCACTCGGTACACCCAGGAGACGCGCTCCATAGGGTCCTTCGGAGGGGGCCAAGAGGTACTGAATTTGGGGTTTAGCTAAGAGCTAGAACAGGAGGTAATTGCCGCAGTCGGACACAAAGATAAAAGAAGAGAGAGAGTGAGAACTTGAAGATCAAAGAGAAGCTGTGAATAGAGTTCTGAAAACTAATCATCTCTCAAGAACAATGACTTCATGTTGATGGTTTGTGGGATATGCTGTAAGTATATCCCTCAAACCATCAACATATCCTGCTCCGTATGTGAGCCCCTATGGAGGATTCAAAATGACTTAAGTATAAATAAATAAATGCATAAATAAATATAGGAATAAATAAATGCTTAAATAAATGTATAAATAAATAAATAAATGTATAAATAAATAAATACAAGAATGAATAAATGTAAGTTATAAATCAACAGAACATCATTCATTAAATATATTTGTACATTTCTGTATTTCTTCTTTCTAGACAGAGGTTCGGACCGCCCAGCTCATTTGAATATACGGACACGTAAATGTCACACATAAATAAATGAAGAAATACGTGTGGACACATAAATAGAGAAATAAATAAATGAAGAAATACAGAAATGTAGACATATTTATTCAATGATGTCCTGTTGATTTATAACTTATATTTATTAATTCCTGTATTTATTTATTTATATATTTAATTAAGCATTTATTTATTTATTTAAGCATTTATACATTTATTTATTTATACTTAAGTCATTTTGAGTCCTCCATAAGCCCCCACTGTATCGGTTCATGTCAATATATATTATTGTATTGTATTTAATTTGATTGACTGAATAAAACAAACAAGCGGTTGATCCACTTTTTTGATAGTTATTTAGGTTGTTCCAGATATAATGATCCCAATTCTTCTTCTGTAAAGTCAACGTCACTCAATTGCAAGATAAGAAGATGAACACAACAAAAAGACGAGGTAGTGACTGAAACAATGAGGTCATGGATGACCGGGAGCAGAGAGTCTCCTCCACAGCCTGAAGGAGCTCTGACACCCATAAAGAAGTAGAAGAGCAGCTGCTCTTTCACGCTGAAAGAGCTTATAAAAAGATGGCCGGGTCTTCCACCAGGATGCTTCCAGGAGGAATTCCAGCCGCATCCAGCTGGGAGGAGAAAACCCCAAACCCCGAGGAGGGATTATATATTCCATCTGAGCTGGGAAAGTGTCTCGACCCCCCAGGGAGAGCTGCAGAGCGTGCTTGTGGGTTACCTTGCTCGGCCAGCTGAAACCATCCAGAGCTGCAGCCGAGCCACGAAGAATGAGAATGAACTGCATTTGTTTTTGTCACTAAGATCGTGTCGTTCTGTAGAACGTGGGTCAACGATGTGTGGCTGTGTTCGAGTTGTTGAAAATACTAAAGGTGCGCTCACACCAAAAGCCAAGCGATTTTTCGAGACGCTCCGCGAGGGGCGGGGCTTATCTCTGCATCTCGTCTCCGTAAAGACTGTTATCATCTCCTTCATCCACCACGTAATAACTCCCCACTAGTTCAGCTTCATACTTGTTGAGGACGTCCCACACACTGACGCCCTCGTGTTTGGGTTGATGACATCACCCGTAGGCTCACTCAGCTCGGTCACTTTCACCATGAAGTCACCGTTACGTATGAAAGACTTCCGCCTCCAGCTAGAGAGAGAACTCAAGAGCCGATTGGCCCGAGTTGCGAGATGACGCCTCAAAGTGGAAATATTTCAACTCGGGGTGAAAAACGCGCCGCCCGGAAAAATATTGCGTCTATCGCAGCCACACACGTCTGTACGTTGACTTTTCATGGGATTCGGTCTCTCGAAAAAATTGTTTCGCTTTTGGTGTGAACGCACCTTTAGCGACGATAGCCCCTTGGACCACCTACTTCCTGCGCCCCTGATTGCATGCATGATCTGAAAATGGACTCTCGAGTCCTCTCGAGGGAGCCAAGAGGTGTGAAGATGGTGTCGAGATGAAGAAGAAGAAGGCGAAATAAATTAACAATGTCGTTACTGGAAGAAGAAAAAAGAAAAATCAGAGAAAATATTCAGTCTGTTTGTATGAATATGATGCTGAACATGATCCGCAGACAGCCGCCCACTCGCGGCCTGGTCCTGCTCGGGTCTCCCGCCTGTTGAAATTTCTATTTATTTTTGTGCTTCTTAATGGTGGGAATTATTTGGTAAATCATACCATAAAGAGTACAATCTAGATCTGCTCGAGATTAAAAGTGTCCTTTCCGGAAATTGAAGGTCATCTTGCTGTTCATATTTAACGACGGTCTCATGTGAGGTCACGCTGCCTTTGTCCACGAGTGTAATGGTTCTCGACTCCTCAGGGTCCTCATGGGAGAACCAGGAGGTTCTGAGCGAGACGGAAAGTGGAGCCGCTTCAAATGGGGGCAAAGAAAGACAAGAAGGGAGGGAGAGAGGGTGAAGAGATTCGCAAAGCATGTAATTGCCTCGGCCGGACGAGAAGATGAAGACGAAGGGTGAAGGGTCTGCGAGAATGTGGGAAAGACGGGTCACATCGAGATTGTTGAGGGCATGTGTCCTTGTACAGAAGGATGCGTCATTACATTACATCACATGTCATTTAGCAGATGCTTTTATCCAAAGAGACTTACAGTAAGTGCATCAACCTAGAGTACAAACTAAGAACAACAAGAATACAGAGAAGTAACATTTCATCAAGATAGTCGAACTACAAAAGTACCAGAAGTAATAACATGAGTAATACCATAATTATTCTGTGTCACAAGCGTCATCGAATTAAGTTCCACTCCATATCTCATGCAAGTGACGGACTCCAGAGGAGGCCAAGTGGGATACGAGGAGGGAGGGGCTTCTCGCTTCCGAAGAGGAAAGGCTGTTTTCGTTAGATGCCTGTGAGCATATAATTGCCTCGGCTAGATAAAAAAGAACAGGGGGACATAAAAAGGACAGGAAGAAGGACTGGAGGAGGGTAGAGGAAGAAGAAGAAGAAATGTAGGAACGATAGGTCTAGTGTATTTACTAAACCTGGAGGATAAAGTGCTTCCGATCACAGGACAGGAGGAGAGATAGAGATACAGATGGGAAGGGGAGACAGAGGGAGGAAAAGAGGACTTTTAAAGACAATAGGAGCCAGACGAAAAGCCAGCCAGCCGGTTCCATTACCGGGCCGCCCCCGACGGGAGGGGAGTCCGGGCTGGAACAAATGGACTGTAATTGCACACGATGTGTCTTCAGAGCTCAATCACGTTGCCCTGCGGGGACCGTCGGTGCAGCGCTTCTTCTTCGACACTAATCTAATAACCTTCCCCCTCACCTTCCTCACCTTCTTCCCCGCGGAGACGTTACCTTTGACCTTGAAGAGCACCGGCACGACCGCGGCGGGGAAGTGAGACGTTAACGCTGGTCGCCGTCGAGCGGCCACATGATGAAGCTCGAATATATTTGGATATTCGATATATATTCCTAACGTGGAGCCGCACATCCAGGGCTATTTCTTAAAGAATGTGGTCGCTCTAATTACCTTCTGCATTGAAAATGCTGAAGGTAATGTTTTGATCGCCGTGTATTTGTATGTGTGCGTGTTATTCGCATAAGTCAAAAAGTGTTAAACCGAATCGCATGACATTTGGTGGGATGATTGGTTATTATCCGGGGACCATTTGATTAGATTTTGGGATTGATGGGGTCAAAGGTCACGGTCAAGGTCATGAAAAGGTAAAAATCTTATTTTTACCATAGCGCGGCCAATTTCTATCCAATTGTCATGCAACTAATGCCAACATGTTCATAATTCAATGCCCAATCTTGTGATATGCAAAGGTATGCGCTCTACCGAGGGCCATTTCTAGTTGTTTGTTGTGTTTAGTTATTAACCCGATGTATCTGACTGAATATTCACGTACAATTTAATAAATAGAACTTTAGCGTAGTTGAAAAAGTTGTTCCGGGGCCCCGTCTCTTCAACCTCCACAGGGGTTAGGAAATCACCTCCTTCAGCCTATTGTTCTAAACCTATTCATATACGGTATATTTGCCTTTCAGATGTTTTGTTTTGGCTTTTTTTATTTCTTTTTTTATATTTTATTGTGCATGTTATTGCTTTTTGCATTTATTAATGCTTTATCTGCCAGAGACTTTGCGACTCTTTAATGTCACTTTCATTGTTATTGTCTGGCTGCACATTTTCATAAGAATATGGTAAGATCGGAAATAATGACACTTTTACAGTGATTGCTTGTGTGAAACGGAATTCATTATAGAGGAGAACTTATTTTAAGTTTGAATGCATTTCAAGACTTCTCCACAGATGTTGACATTTCTTAGGGCAGCAATAACATATGGTCTTATACGTTGGTGCATTGAAAGCAGGTAGCTTCACGGGTTTATTTTTAGAACATCTATAATTGAACATTGGTTTTAAAACAGCATTTGACTAATTAATTGACTGTATCTTTGGAGTTATTTTACTAGACATGTCATTTAGACTTTTATCAAGTCTTAAAAGCGTCTCAGATGTATTGAGATGTTAACTGAATTGTGACAAAACAATCAGCATCAATATTATTTAAAAAGGCTGTTTAATAAACATATATCGCCAAAACGAGAACACAAGATGTGTGGAATTTTTAACTGCAGCATAAATTAGCAAAATCGGAACCTCGTTATCTTTTTGACTTCGATTAATTTTAATTTCCCCCGAGCGATGTAAAAATATTTTATAAAAAGTGTAATAATATCATCTTTCTGTGCAGATTCCGTCGTCCTTGAACTTCACCGCCTGCTGAGCTTCACTGTCGGTGTGAGGCTTGATATGTGTGTCCGTCTATGAAGCGTGTGCATGTCTATGTGTCTGGGCTCTACACTCATGTGAGAGACAGGCATGGGTCAGTGTGGTGTTTTTTTTTCCGACTATCTGGATTAAAACACAGATTAGCACTTCAGTGGAATTTAAATAGCTCTTATTATGATACTTTTGTAGTTTGACTATGTTGAAGAAATGTTACTTTCTGTAGTTTTGTTGTTTTTAGTTTGTACTCTAGGTTGATGCACTTATTTTAAGTCGCTTTAGATAACAGTGTCTACATCACATGCTATTTAGAAATGTAATGTGTATTTTCCCACTCATGTCCTTCCCCATCGACCCAATTGGGAAAAGGTCTGAGGAGCGTCTCTGTAACAGCTCCACGGCTCTGGTTTCCCCCCAAAGCACCAGAGATTCGACAATACCAAGCTTCTGTTCAGCAACGTTCTTTATATAGCAGAAGACCGCAAGACTGCGCCTCTGCTAACTCTCGCAAACTCACTCTGTACTGCTCCTTTTATTGGCTGATCGCCAATCAGCCAGAGCAGCTGGCTGATTACCAACCAGCCACCAGCCGAGGTCAATTAGAGACTCCGCCCCTCTAGCTGCCACAGTCTCCTTGCACGGAGCCTAGGTACCGGGGCTGGTGGGAACCACAGAGACAAACGTACGTCTCGCTCCAATAACGACGTTAGTTCCCCCGATCTCGTGGAAATCCTTGATCTTGTTTTCGTTGTGGCGATGCAAAGATACGTCTCTTTAGTTCAGGACCAACGCGATCTCTCAGCATCCGATATGCAGCATTAGTGCTAGTTTGGGAGGTTATGTGGGTGAAGTGAGAGATTGTATACATCCATTGAATGTGTCACATATTGGCCACTAAGAACTCTGCCACGTTTTTTATCCGCCACGGTCAAATTTGGGGACATGTTTCAACAGCTTAATTATTAAAAAGTGTGTTTGATTTAGACCCAGGCACATGGTGGAGCACCATATTGAGCTATTTCAAAAAAGGTTCACACACGTAGTTCAATGTTGTTCTCAAACATATCCTGAGAGTATTGACCGGAAGGAGAATTCCTGATTAAGTGGTCGATCTGTGTTATGTCACGCCTATTTAAAAAAAAGGTAGTACCACCTTTGTGGTTGATTTGAATGAAACTCTTAGGGTGTGTTTCAAGAAAATCTTTAAACACATCTTGCAGGACTCGTGAAGATTTGTCCAACAGTTGAGGAGTTGGGTCGATCGATGTGATGAGCCGCGCCTTTTACAATTCGAAATAAGAAATCAACAAGCTTGATGCAACATTTCAAAAACATGTAGTTTTAAGAAAGATGTACAAAGGCAAATCACCAAATCAGGCGGACTTTAGTTATTCCTGAAGCTTTTTGGAGAGTGAATGGACCAACTTTTTTACAAGTTTCTTGTGAATTTAAAATGGCTTTGAGTTTACCTTAAATGCATTTTGACCTTTAACTAGAGCGCCCCATCAGACACATCAAGGTCACATTTGTTGAGCAGCATTTGCAAACGAGTCTACGTTAAAAGGAAGACTTTGTTAGTATCCAGCTTTTGAGGGCTTCAGTTGAATTATAGGGATGAGTCTGACATCCATTATGCAAGAACTCTCACAAAAACAACTAAATCATCTGAAAACACAATGTGAATAAACCATTTTTCACAATTTATCACATTGTATGGTAATCTTAGAGCACTTATTAGTTGTTCTACTATTTACCACTGTGCTATAGATTCCTTTTCAGCAATATTCATGAGGATAACCCCACTCATTATTGAAGGGAACTGATTTCTCTTCATCGCCAAGTATTTTCACATCAATTTGGAGAAATTTTCTCTTTTTCGCCCTGAAGGTGGGAGTGTGGATAAATCACGCCTCCGATGGAACGCTGATTAGAAACCCTAATCTGCAATAAGGAATAGTCGTGCGTCCGTGTGAGTGATCGGAGGAGCGAAGCTGAGCTGCTGCTGCTGCAGGTACAAATGAATCGCGGGGCAGCCATTGTTTCTGCTCTTACGGGTTGGAACGCACTCATTAGGATTCAGAGAGTTGCTGAGTACAGCTGCCCGAGCACGGCGCGTGAAGATTGAAGACTCCTGACTGTCTAATTAAGTCTTGCTAAATACCGTTTGGGTTTTTTGCTTTGCTGGTATACGAGTGCTTACAAATAGTACTGCATTGCTGTAGCTCCACCATTAGCCCACACCTGAGGAGGCATAATGGACTTAGCTTTGAGTAGCCTCAAATAAGTCATAGTGAGCTTTGCTAATAATAATATTATAATACATAATAAACTAGAACAGGCACTCGGTAGAGCGCGTCCCTTCGCCGCAGCCACATGTTGGCATTAGTTGAATGCCAATTGGATAAAAATTGACCGCGCCATGGTAAAAAGAAGATTTTGACCTTTCATGACCTTGACCTTTGACCCGATTGATCCCAAAATCGAATCAAATGGTCCCTGGATAATAACCAATCATCCCACCAAATTCCATGTGATTCAAAGAAGATTATGACATTTTCATGACCTTTTCATGACATTTTCATGACCTTGACCTTTGACCCGAACGTGAATATTCAGTCAGATACATCGGGTTAATAACTAAACACAACAAACAACTAGAAATGGCCCTCGGTAGAGCGCATACCTTCGCATATCACAAGATTTGGCATTGAATTATGAACATTTTGGCATTAGTTGCATGCCAATTGGATAGAAATTGGCCGCGCTATGGTAAAAAGAAGATTTTTACCTTTTCATGACCTTGACCGTGACCTTTGACCCCATCGATCCCAAAATCTAATCAAATGGACCCCGGATAATAACCAATTATCCCACCAAATGTCATGCGAACACATTTTGACTTATGCGAATAACACACAAACACACACATACAAATAAATACACACCGATCCAAACATAACCATTACATAACAATTTGGTGTTTTCAGAAATTACTACACACATCCGTCCAACAGAAACACACTAAAGGGCACACACACACACACACACACACACAAACGCACGATATATTTCACGGTAAACTGCAGGAAACGGCTTATCAGAAATCAAAGAGATATGAAAAAAAGACGGTTATGAAACATAGAGAGAAGCCAAAGGATTAAGTGGGATAGGCGGGGGCGAAGAGGAAGAGGGCGGACAAGGTTACCCGTGAGACTCTTAAAGTTCACCCGGCCGCTGGCCTCCCGCCTCCATCTGTCGCGGTGCGAGACCCTTCCCCTGTCGGGTCCAGGGCCGCCCACCAGTCATGTAGTGCACACCGGCAAGTGGAGCTTAACAAACCTTTTCCATTACCGTAATGACCTTCATGACGGAGCACCTCGGGAGCGGGAGTCGGTACAGGACTGCTTCCTCAGCACGGCCATTAACCGCGCTCCCTCGGGTCGGCCCGGTTCAGATCGGCGAGAGAGGAACAGGCACCGGTCCTACAACCAGGAATCCAATCCAACCGGTTTCCACTCAACTGAAATTGGATCAGCTAAAACGATAGTGTGAGGTCATCAGTTTGAAACTCATCATCTCATGAACCTTTCTTTAATCTTTTACAGTTTCCACCAAACACCTCGGTTCCATAGAGATGAATCGGGCTCTTTTACGACGTATCGATGGACTGTCGCACAAAGCAACCCCCACCATGACGGTTTATCATGAATACATCAACCACCAAGTGTAAAGAAGTACTAAAACACTTGAATAGGACGGATCAAAATGATGTTTGAACACAATGAGCTCAGCCTCCGTAGGAATCCTGTGAAGACAGGAAGTACAAGTTGAGCGAAATACCCGACTCAGCATCTCTTTGATCAGATAAGAAAAGTCATCCGCACAACGGCTCTAATCAGACGCTCTCTTTATACAAGAAACACGGGTGATGTTGGGGAAGTTGATCCACTAAAAGGTAAGGCAGCTACATTATGGTTTTAAAGGTGCTGTAGTGTTGCATGCTGGGAGTTGACTGCGATGGATAGCCGTAGTTATGAGAAGGAAGGTCGAAGCCGTGTACGTTGTGTGCTGGTGGGCGGTCGTGCTGTATTGTGCGTCTGTCTTTAGCGTTATCTGAGAATGTCTATTCAAAGCGAGCATAATACATTGTCTTTGAAGAAATTACAAGAACATTGGTTTGGGTTCACAGGCGGGTTCATTTGTGTCTCAAAGGAGTAATTATGTGAAGGGATCTCAGCTGCTAGTTACTATTTCATTAAATGTCATCAGAGTGATGTATTATGTGCGCAGGGTTTAGGCGTATCTATTTGCAGAACGGGAATATAATATTCGCATCTATGTTTCCATGAGTGTATAATCACCTTAAAGTAATAACGGCTGTATTTCTTCGCTCAGAATAAGCCCCTCAAATTGAAACGTTCAATTCAGTCTCCATTCAATCACATTGTACTTGTATAGTCCACTATCAAAAATTAGCTCCAATCTTTACCTTTGAATTGAAAATGCGGAAGGTTATGTTTTGATCGCTGGGTATTTATTTGTATACGTGCATGTTATCGCATAACTTGTAGTTGTAGATGTTTTCTTTGACGGAGGTAGCTTGAGTCTTAGTTTTGGTTTTCTTACCTTCGCATTTGGTAATATTTTGATCGCTGTGTATTTGTATGAGTGCGTGCGTGTTATTTGCATAAGTAAAAAAGTATTAAACCGAATCGCGTGAAATTTGGTGGGATGATTGGTTATTATCCGGGGACCATTTGATTCGATTTTGGGATTGATCGGGTCAGAAATCAAGGTCAAGGTCATGAAAAGGTCAAAATCTTATTTTTACCATAGCGCGGTCAATTTTTATCCAATTGGCATGCAACTAATGCTAAAATGTGGCGAAGGTATATGCAGTTCCGTTGTAGTTATAACATACATCACTTGTTACATAGATAAACTAAACTGTGGCTGACCCCTAACCCCAACCAAACGCTATCTGAAGGCCACCGTAGTTCTGACAGGCCCGTGAAGCTGCGGTAACGTGAGCCGCCGCGGTCCCTTATAAAATACATCACACGCTACAACCTGCAACCACATCGCTATGGATACGACCAAAAGCTGTCACTTTAAGACAGACTGGGGACGAATCCAAATCTTTTAACCGACGGCCCACGCAGCAGATCCTCCGGTTCATCGAATCGCGCGTTGTGTTCTTTTCGCCACATGGAAGAGGTGCATGTTGGGTAACAACACGCAGCTCTCCGCCAGAGACGGATAATTATTTGACGAGCCACTTTCACCGAACGGCGAACCGTCCGACTTTGCAAATCACTGTTGTGACTTCATCGTTGCCAAGCCATCGTTGCCCGGCTCTACACGGATCGACTGCCAACTGTCGGCTACCCCCCCCCACCGGAAAACCACTTGTAATTTGCACCTGTTTTTCTTTTGCTTGGAAACTGAAGCGGTGCGTTACGTGAAGCCTCCGTCTCCATCTCCAGAGCCTCGGCCTGCTGGCCACGAACGACTGCAGGGCCGCAGTTGGGCATCAAACGTCCGTTTTTTGCGTTGGGCATCAAACATCTCGTTTTTTTTGCGTTGGGCACCAAACGTCTCGTTTTATTTGCGTTGGGCATCAAACGTCTCGTTTTTTTTGCGTTGGGCACCAAACGTCTCGTTTTTTTTGCGTTGGGCACCAAACGTCTCGTTTTTTTTGCGTTGGGCATCAAACGTCTCGTTTTTTTTTGCGTTGGGCACCAAACGTCTCGTTTTTTTGCGTTGGGCACCAAACGTCTCGTTTTTTTGCGTTGGGCATCAAACATCTCGTTTTTTTTGCGTTGGGCACCAAACGTCTCGTTTTTTTTGCGTTGGGCATCAAATGTCTCGTTTTTTTTGCGTTGGGCACCAAACGTCTCGTTTTTTTTGCGTTGGGCACCAAACGTCTCGTTTTTTTTTGCGTTGGGCATCAAACGTCTCGTTTTTTTTGCGTTGGGCACCAAACGTCTCGTTTTTTTTGCGTTGGGCACCAAACGTCTCGTTTTTTTGCGTTGGGCACAAAACGTCTCGTTTTTTTTGCGTTGGGCCAAGAAGCCTCCCCCCCCCTCCCCCTCCCCCTCCCCACGGAGCCTGATGCGCTGTTGGTATTGCCGTTGAACCAACACACTCGCGCCGAGATGCTCGGAGAGATGTTTTTTCTCCCTCTGCTGCTTTTTCCCCCACGTCCCATTTTCTCTGCCCCTCCTGCCTCTCTCTCTTCCCCACTCTCATCCTCTTGTATTCCTCTCTCTCTCTCTCTCTCTCTCTCTCCGGTCCCGCCTCGCTCTCATTCCTCAGACTCTCCAGAACACTTACATTGCGATACACTCACCGTCTCGCGCGCTCCAAGGGGGAGGTGTTCAGCTGGTACATTATGTCTCTGGAGTATTTCTCAGACTAATGGAAAACACTCAAAATGTCCTCGCTCTCCATCATTCTGCTGCTAAGAGAGAGACTCTTAGTCCACGTCTTTGCCCCCATAAGGGAAAGTTTCTCCCAACAAGATGCAGCAGCTTGTAGTTTTTCCAAGACTGTGAGCACTTTTTCAAGTTGATTTTCTGGTTTGGGTTTTTTCTTCTGCGGGGCCTTTCACACATTGAGAGCAGATTAACTTGAAGAAAACAAGATTGCCTTAAATTACTTTGGAGGTGAATTCAGATTGAACATGAGAGTGTGTGTGTGTGTGTAGGTGTGTGTGTGTGTGTTCCAAACGACTCCATAGCCCAACAGTAATTCCAGCTCTTCGTTATCACTCTCTTTTGTCCTTCTTTTCTCCCCACTTTGTTCATCTCGGCGAGTGCAATTCCGAAGCGTTCTTAAATTGCCTTTAAAATAAAATGCGTTTTCACGGCTTTCCTTCGACTTTGTACGAGACCGGGCGGCTCCTATAAAATCCGCCTTGCATTCTGAACGCACTCCACCCAATCGGTCAGGTACCGAGAGGCTGCGTTGAAAACTCTGTTTCTGCACACTTGCAGTCGGGTGAACATCACAGTCATATTCCATTCAATTCAGTTTATTTGTATAGCACAATTTCCCAAATTACAAATTAGTCTCAGAGTGCTTTACAATCTATACACATAGACATCCCTGACCTTTGACCTTTGACCTCACATCGGATCAGGAACAACTCCCAAACAACCCTTCTGGTGGAACAAGGTCAGAACCCTTGAGGAGAGAACAGAGGAGGATCCTCTCCAGGTGGACAGGTGTCATAGAGGTCATGTGACCAGAAGGACAGATTAGAGTTAAAACACATTCAATGAAAAGGACAGAGTGATGAAGAGTTGGTAGTCGGCATATTCCACGATGGAGACCTCCACCATCCATCAGGCAGATTATTTATGTTACCATGTGTCCTGTTTGTGTTAGGTTCTGTGTGTTTCCTGTTTTATGTTGAAGTCTCTGTCTCGTTTCCTGTTTCCCTGCTCTTCCCTCCCTGTGCTTGTTAGTTTGTTCCCTGATTGTTCCCTGACTGATCCCACCTGTGTCTCCACCTGTGTCTCGTTCCCATGTGTATTTAGTCTGTTTCTTTCGATGCGTTGGGTCTCGGATCGTTTTTGTTCATCAGTGGTGTGTTGTCCGTGTTCCTGTGTGGAATAAATCCGTTTTGTGCGAGAAACTCTTTGCGTTTGGGTCCTCTGTCACCACGATCCGTAACAGTTTGTTTGTTTTGTCTGCTTTCTTTTTATTTTGTTCTGTTTGTCTCTCATCCTCTGTAAAGCGTCTTTGGGTACTCAGAAAAGCGCTATCGAAGATTGAATTATTATTATTATTATTATTATTATTATTATTATTATTATTAATAATGGATTGTTGAAGTCTGGATCCTGATCTATGCCTCCCACAAATTATTTTGAATAATGAATAAAGGTAATATTGAATAAAGGTAATAAACAGTTAACAACAAAGAACATTTAGACAAAATATATTGTATAAATTAAGAAGTAATGAGTACATCATGCCTGTGCCAAACATAAGCCAGACCTGTTGTGTTGTATAGCGTTCATTTGTAGGAACAGCGGAGAGATATAAAAACACATTCAGTGAATATGACACAGTATATGAATAGTTGGTAATCGGCATATTCCAGGATGGAGACCTCCACCATCCATCAGGCAGATGGAGGTGGAGAGTATTATAAGGAGGCATTTTTGAGTTACACTCCAGCACTGGCAGCGGAGTCGTGATGCGTGGGTAACCCTCGCCGCAGAGACCGCAACATGACACACGTAATGGAGGCCTCGCTCAGTGATGGAACATGGAAGCACCCTATTAACCCGCCAGGATACTGTATCCCCCCGGAGCTGTGGTTTCTCATACTAATTGTGTGTTTTAAAAGCACAGCGACGACAACAAAAAAATGAAAAAGGGAAGAAATGAAGTATCTGGATCAGCGCTCTCTCGGGGAGGAGGAGGTTCACGCTAACCTGCAGTAGGAAGATGAACAAGATGGCGAGGAGGAAATTGAGGTAGATGACATGTGACGAAAGGTGTTGATCCAGATTCACACAGAAGACGTCCCGACTGCACGACTTGAGTCTTGCAATCGTTACGATTTCAGAGTTCCTACGGTCATGGAAAACCTGGAAAAGTCATGGAATTTTAAAAATGGTAATTTCCAGGCCTGGAAAAGTCATGGAAAAAACGTAAATCATAAAAGTTTTGGAAAAGTCATGGAAATATTACTATAATCACATGTTCATTTACGGCGAGTTTGAAATAATTAATATTTTATGTGCATTGGAAATGTATTATTTATATTTGTGTCCCAGCTCCATAGTTTAAACGGGTCAATTTGGTATATTTACACATATCTTAATAGTTACTTCCTGGTTTATCCCATTTGTTCAACCTTTGTTTAATACAACCTTTCTTTTATAATACAAAATTATAACTAATCATTTCCGGTAAAGAGTATGAAAGAATAATTAGTCAGGCAGACTAAATATTATATTCAATATATTTGATTTAAAAGATGTATTAAGGATATTTCTTAATTGTTTCCACTACAGCTTTTCAGACTAAATCATAAAACTGATTCACTAATGATTCTTTGTGGTTCATGAGCGGGCACAATAAATACTGAATGACAAATCCTTCAGTTTAAAAGTGGAGCACATTAAAAATGTAAAAAAAATGCTTCCAACAGGTTAATACTAAAGTACTGTGTGTGTGTGTGTGTATGTGTGTGTGTGTGTGTGTGTGTTTGTGTGTGTTTCCCGATAATGAGGCCTTGTGTACACAATGCATGAACCCTTTTGTGCTTGCATAAGCTTTCAGCTTCACCAGGTCACTCCAAAATATGAATACATCTAAAGAAGCCGAGGATGGGCAAAGAATCAGGCCAGCCCACATTACTGCTAATGATATCCCTCTGCAAAATCTCACACACACACACACACACATGCACTCACGCACACACACACACACACACACACACACACACACACACACACACACACACTCTACAGGGAGCGTACCTATATGTAGTGAACGCCCACGTAAGAATGAGCCCACAGACCAAACTGAGCATTCACATTTATATTTAATTTAAAATATTTAATTTAATTTAACATATATATACATACATATATATTTTATTTTCCATTTTATGTTTTACTTTGTATACTTAGCACAGTCAATGTATTATGTGTTTGTGTGTATATATATATATATATATATATATATATATATATATATATATATGTTTAATTTTATATACATAAATATTTATATTGTACTTGTATACATCTATATCCCTGTTTTATTTTTTAATTTTATTCTCGTGTGTTTAGTTTATTGGTGCTGCTACTGTGACGCCAAATTTCCCCTTGAGGATTAATAAAGTATAAATAAATCTATCTATCTATCTATCTATCTATCTATCTATCTATCTATCTATCTATCTATCTATCTATCTATCTATCTATCTATCTGTAGAAATACTGCATGGAAACATGCATGTGTGCAGGTGGGACGACGTCCCGCTGCTTAACATATGCATTCTGCGCCGCCTCCGCTGCAGCGAGACACGTGTCGCCTCGCCCTCCAGGGAGCAGCGGGGGAGGGGAGCCAATTATTCTCCGGGTGTGAACGAGGGAGGACGGGGCCTCCGGATCAGACCCACCACAGCAGGCTCACCGCCGGAGGAGAACGACCGACCGCGGCACGGCGCGTCGCAGGGCGGGCGAGCTTTACGGGGAGGAGACGACGCAAACCACGAGCAGACGACAACTCCATTGTTGTCTTGTTTTTTTGTTTACCATTTAGACTGGGGGAACAATGCTGATCCGACAATGCTGCTGTCAAGTTGACTTGTCTGACGTGGGATTCACTGGACCAGCAAGGAAACACACACAGCCAAGAGTTCCTCGTCTGAATCTCATCCCAAATAATATATATATATATATATATATATATATATATATATATATATATATATATATATATATATATATATATATATATATACATAAGATCCCGATGCACATCACGTGAAAACATTATTGTCACCTTCTCCGTAAACGATGCAGCCGAGGTGACGGGCGTGCTGAACGCTGCTCAGCGGTTAGTCTTTTAAATTTTTTTTAAGATTCTTTTTAATTAACTAAACTTTTTTAACAGGATATTTGTAGTGAAATAGCCAGCATTTACAGTTTGTTATACTGGAAATATTATTTTACAAAAAGAAAATACACAAATGTATACCCTTGTAGAAAACGACAAACAAGGATGATGGTTTTTTTTAACATTAGATGAAAATAAGGAGAAAACAAAACGAGACAAAACAAAAACATGACACACAATTTTCCCCATCCCTCCCCTCCCCTTGTATGTTTCTCAGTTTCCTTTCATGTATACATCTACACAGTCTCTACACCGTTGACATACACACATCCGTACACATTTATATCGACATAAACGCATAATTACATACTGTATGTCATTTAAAGTGGCGATCTGCACACACTCCCCCTTGTGTGTTCTTTACGAGGAGAAATGAAAGCCCAAGGGCGATGATGATGATGATGATGATGATGATGATGATGATGATGATGATGATGATGATGATGATGATGATGTTGCATACTGACTTGATACACAGACTTTCCCTCTAGCGCCACCAGCAGGTTGCCGATCACGTCTCGGCGACTATCGAGGGCCCGTTAACAATGTTTATGTTCTCCTCGTGATGAATTGTAATCACTTTGTTGATCCCGTAACTTTCTGATCCGGCGACATGTAGCGCGGGATTCCCTTCAAACCGCCAAAGCTAGGCGGGAGGATAAGTTAGTGGGCTCAACTTTAACACGTCAATCTCAAGGTGCTTCACACCAGAAGCAAAATCTGTTTTTTTCGCGCCGACCGTTCACCGTGTTCTCGCGTCGAGACTCTCCGTGGGGGGCGGGGCTTATCTCTGTGTCTCGTCTCCGTAGAGACCGTTATCATCTCCTTCGTCCACCACGGAATAACTCACCACTAGTTCTGCTTCATACTTGTTGAGGACGTCCCACACACTGACGCCCTCGTGTTTGGGCTGATGACATCACCCGTAGGCTCGCTCAGCTCGGTCACTTTCACCATGAAGTCACCGTTACGCCTGAAAGACTTCCGCCTCCAGCTAGAGAGAGAACTCAAGAGCCGATTGGCCCGAGTTGAGAGATGACGCCTCAAAGTGGGAATATTTCAACTCGGGGCGAAAATTACGCCGCTGAAAACGCGTCGCCCGGAAAATCGCAGCCACACGCGTCTGTACGTTGACTTTTCATGGGATTCGGTCGCGCGAAAAAATTGTTTCGCTTTTGGTGTGAACGCACCTTAAGTAGCCGCTACCGCAACGGTCGGAGGGTGAACCTGGCTAGCCTGCTAATCCCTTCGCTACAGAAGGCATTCATTTCATATAAATATGTGTGACCGCCACGTGTTCACACACGGTGTTCCATAAGAATAAGTGGGAAAAGAGTTCTTCTCCTGGGCCTCGTAATCGGTCTTCTGGTGCGATAAGACCAACGACTTTATAAAAGCCGAGGCTCCAAACGCTTTCGGAGATGGAGTAACCGGACGGAGGTAAAGTCAGATTTCCAGTTGGTTACCGTCGTGAGAACATCAGTTATCTGCTGCTTACGTCAGATATATAGGTTGTGCCTTTTTTTTCTCGACGAGATCCTATCCCCCTCACTTTATAAAACACGCTGGGCTCTGCTTGTATCCCAGATGGATGGAGAATGAGTCTGTATGAGATAACACTTACAGTCTTCACAGATTCCTCTCCGTTAACAGATGAATAGGAATATAAAATATAAAATGTGTATTTACGATACCTGTTTACTTATTGCCACTACAACTAATATAGAGGGTGCAGAGGAGATGGCGTCTCAACAGCGCTTCGCTCCACCGCCTACCACCTGGACCACAACAACACCTACGTGAGAATGATGTTCATCGATTTCCGTTCAGCATGCAGCGCCATCATCCCCTCCACACTGAATACCAAACTAGGCGACCTTGGCATCAACACCTCCCTCTGCAGCTGGATGCTGGGTTTCCTAACCGACAAAATAGACCCCAGTGTGTTGGGTTAGGTGATCACACCTCCTCTACCCTCAGCCGGAGTACTGGCGCTCCACAGGGCTGTGTGCCGAGACCTTTGCTCTTCTCCTTGTTCACATATGACGGCAACGCCTGCATATGGTTCCAACACCATCATGAAGTTTATTCAATTCAGTTTATTTGTAGAGCACATTTTCATGAATTATAAATGTGTCTCGGAGTGCTTTACAATCTGTACACATAGACATCCCTGACCTTTGACCTTTGAGCTCACATCAGATCAGGAACAACTCCCAAACAACCCTTCAGGAGAGAACAGAGGAGGATCAGATGGACAGGTGTCATAGAGGTCATGTGACCAGAGGGACAGATTAGAGTTAACACACATTCAGTGAATATGACAGAGTGGATGCAGAGTTGGTAGTCGGCATATTCCACGATGGAGACCGTTACCATCCATCAGGCAGATTATTTCTGTTACCATACTACTGTTTGTTTGTTTTGTCTGCTTTCTTTTTGTTTTGTTCTGTTTGTCTCTTGTCCTCTGTGAAGCATATTTGGGTACTCAGAAAAGCGCTATAGAAATCTGAATTATTATTATTACTTCGTCTGTCCGAGAGGACCCTATTGAAATTGTTAGGGGTATTATTATTATTTCGCTTTTTATTTTTACTCTTTGACCGCATATTGGGGGTACGTATCATATCCCATCCCAAAACTCACCAAATTTGGCAAGCTTGTCAGGATTGGTGAAACTAGACGTAGGACACCGACCTCAAAATTCGGCTTTCAAAAATTGCTCTCTAGTTATTATTATTATTATTATTATTATTATTATTATTATTATTATTATTATTATTATTATTATTATCATTATTAATGGATTGTGGAGGTCTGGATCGTGATCTATGCCTCCTACGAATTATTTAGAATAGTGAATAAAGGTAATAAAGTCCAAACAGTTAACAACAAAGAACATTTAGACAACATATATTGTATAAATTAAGAAGTAATATGAGTACATCAGGCTTGTGCCAAACATAAGCCAGACCTGTTGTATTGTATAGCATTCATTTGTAGGAACAGCAGAGAGATATAAAAACTCTTCAGTTCCCAAAGGCCGTGAACAAAAAAAATCTAAACATTCACTAAACAATTATAGGCCAATATATATATTTGTTTTATCATTAAGAAAGCTGTTTCAAAAGCTGAACAACTTCTTGGCACTGATTAATTGTTTTGAAGCGCACTGAGAGTGCTATTGTTAAGGTCTTCAATTCACCTAAACACACACACACAGGTGCAGAACGTCTCTCACTGGATCTCAGCGCTCCGCTCCACACGGTGAAGCACAAGATCTCTGGAAAACTGGTTTGAATAATCCAGCTCAGGGACTACTTTGTGTCTCCAGATAACTTCACATCTGACTGGACAAATGACATGCAAAGCTACCCACGGCTCAATGCTCGGGCTTCAGTTATTAAACATCCACATGCTTCCACTGGGTTAGATTATGGAAAGCAACTCCATAAGTTACCATAATTATGCAGACGGAACACAGATTTACATAACCGTATCACCAGGGGACGAGGGTCCCAATGCAAGCTGAGTGGTGGGCATCGAACGACTCAACGATGGGAATTACACGAGGACGAAACTGTTGAGTTGTCGAAGGAGGAATGATTAAAAGTCAGGACATACAGTATATATACATGAATACATTATTATTATTATGAACCATCCAAACCTCTCAGGTCATCTGGGAAAAGTCTGTTTCCTGTCCCCAGAGTCAAAACTGAACATCCGCCGTTGCCTTTTATCAGATGAAATAATTAATCATTTCTCACACATCTTTTATTTGGGTATTTTATAACTTATTCTATTGAGCTTTTAAAATGCATATCGTCTTGGCTTTGGGATGCCTGTGTTTGAGATGCAAGTCCACCCACTGCATAATTGAGAAAAAATGCTAAAAAGACAGAAAGAGGCTAACCTACTTCTGTAGGGAAGCCTCGCCGCAGCAAACTGCAACGTGAGGCGCCGAATGAGAATACGGTCGCCTGAGTGTTGGGCAAGTTACTGAAAATTAGTAATTAGTTACAGTTACTAATTAATTCTTTTAAAAGTTATTTAATTACTTTACCAGTTACTGTATATCAAAAGTAATTAGTTACTAGGGAAAGTAACTTTTACTTTTATGTCTGCTTTTTTAATGTAATGAACATTACTGAACAGTCAAACACAATAAACATTTTTTTTTAGACCTATTTATTGCAATCAACAGGCCTTCAAATCAAGCAGTAGTACAAAAGTCCCTAAAGTAGTTCATATAAAAGACTTTTGGAGCCGATCCCAGCTGACATTGGGCGAAGGCAGGGGTCACCTGGACAGGTCAGAGGTCATCCAGGGCACATATAGAGACAGACAACCATTCACACCTATGTGCAATTCAGAGATCAATTAACTTGTTGCATGTCTTTGGACTGTGGAACATGCTGCCTCCACACAGGAGGACCGCCCAGATCCGGGAATTGAACCCACGGCCTTCTTGCTGTGAGGCGATAGTTCTAGCCACTATACCACCATAAATTGCAGCTCTTTCTAAATTTGTTAAGAAATGTGGATATTAACACCAGCGTTGCGTTATACTTCCGTCATATCGTTTAGGTACGCAGTACTCCTTTAACCGTATTTGAAAGTCCTTCTGCACGTTGTCTTGCTGCTCTAGACATTTTGTGTGAAGCCGTTTGGATCGATGCAGTTTCTTTAATATTTTTTTTATCGAAGAGGACGCAAAACGAAGTACAGTACAGAATCAATAGATTAGATATGATATTCCTTTATTAGTCCCTCAGTGGGGAAATTTCACAATCAAAGCAGCAGTGCACATCAGAGCATCAACAGAAAATAAATATAAAACACAAAACACAATAACAATACTAAATACTAAACGCTAATACAAAGTGAATAAATAGAGAGAACATGGCTGTGGTGCATTCAAAAAGGCGTGTATACACAACCTGGGACAGCTGCTATGGACCACATCTGGGCCCCACAAGCCAAGGTTCACTGTTTTTGGGTAAATTGATCAATTTAAATGTGTTTGAGACACAGACCGGTTCTGCATTCTTCTGTAACTGTGTGGTTGTGTTGTAGAACTGGGTCTGTGCAACCGAATAGTTGATAAGTAGGTCTGCGGCCAATCCTCAGGCAGCGAGCGTTCTCTTGCTCCAGCTTCTCACACGAGGAAGATTTGTTCTTGTTGCCCATATCTGGTGGGAATGACGTAAACATCACCGGGAACAAACGAAAGAAGACAACAAAGGGATTTGTTAAGATTACCTTTGTACACACAGTACATAACCCACCCATCACCACTATATACAATACATCTCTCTCTCTCTCTCTCTCTCTCTCTGCAACATCAGAGCCAGACTCTAGCTGGAGTTTAGGTTGCTTTTAAACAACGGTGGTGTTTTAACGGTATTGTTTGTTCGGTGGTGGAGGAGGAGCTGGTGTTTGCGCCACTTTTTATTCGGTAAGACATGTTTTATTTTTGTTTTAATGTTTTTTGGTTTGAACTTGATTTTAAACAACACTTTATTTTTTAAGAAACGTTGTAAAAGATAAGAAAATGTAAATAAAGTGTTTTTCAAAAATCCAAAAAAATCTCTCTCTCTCTCTCTCTCTCTCTCTCTCTCTCTCTCTCTCTCTCTCTCTCTCTCTCTCTCTCTCTCTCTCTCTCTCTCTCTCTCTCTCTCTCTCGCCCCGGGCCTCCTCCAGCCTTCACCTCTCTGTATGGACACCTCACACCGTAAGCCATTAGGGAAGAACCCAGAGCAGCAATACTCATAAATATTGACTCGGCTTCAACAGATCCCTCAGGAAGTGTTTGAAAGCGGCGGGTACTGCATTAGCACGCCGACGGCAAACGCAACGGTCAATACGGACGAGTCGCTGCGGCGAAGCCAACCGACTCGTCGGTCCGCTCTTGCAGAAGGAACGGGAGGCGCGGCAGGAGGCGCTGAAGGAGGCGCTGAAGGAGGCGCTGAAGGAGGCGCTGCAGGAGGCGCTGCAGGAGGCCTGCGGGATGTGAGGTGTTGTTATGGAACATATTTAATTAGCCGCTGCAGTAAAAGTCCCCCGGGGCGGAATATCGCCGCCACCTGTTAACTATCCAGAGATCGTGGAATCGTGGTTGTTTTGTTTGTGTGATTCCACGCGAGAGGAATTGATAATTGCTGTGAAATCAATGGAAACCGGATTTACAGGACCATTTACAGGACCAGACGGGTCTCCTGAGAGCATGTGCACTGCCATCAAATCCAGCAGCTGATTATCACACCGGCACCCGAGCACATCTGACTCAGTCGGTCGTATTCTCCTCTCCCCGTCGGTACAGGGATAATTAAAAGTGTTGCAGGTAGGGATTATACGTGGCCCTCTTCCAGGGACGTCTCTTTATTTAGACTTGTTAATCAATCTTCTTTGGGGCGTCGTCTAATTACATCCTCATCTTCCACGAGATCAGAAACGGTGAATTATTCGAGGGGAAAGGCGGATTTCCTGAAGGTTGGGATTCACTTGGAAGAATTAAGTAATTTACTAATGAGAGAACATGTAATTTGTTACTTCCAGCCTGATTCATCCGCTCAGCAGGACTGCAACCTGGGCATAGGGGGGGTCACCTCTGTGTGTGTGTGTGTGTGTGTGTGAACGATGCTTTATCCACCAATGATTTCTTGTGCGAGCACATAGAATTGCCATGTTCTAACGACCCATCCAAACGTAATGAAAGAGGCACATTTCCTTTCCCTTCGGTTTTCTTACGTGGTTTGTTTCGTAGTTTTCTTTTAAGGAAATCAAATTGCTGCATGGATTATGTTGAATGGCCACATTTTTTCCTAGTAAAGGGGATTGTGACTTCTCATACTGCACAGAAATTCAATTCAATTCAGTTTATTTGTATTGCCCATTTTCACAAGTTACAAATGTGTCTCAGAGTGCTTTACAATCTGTACACATAGACATCCCTGACCTTTGACCTTTGACCTCACATCGGATCAGGAACAACTCCCAAACAACCCTTCAGGGGGGAAAAAGTGAAGAACCCTTCAGGAGAGCAACAGAAATAGGAGGCATTTGATAACTTACACTCCAAAGTCCATTCATGGTAAGTTACTTCAACACGTTTACCTGGTTATGAAACAATCACGAATTGAAACGGAGGCCTCGATGTGACAGACAAGGGAGCAGAGGCGACGTCTTTGGGAGGAAACCAGGACATTGAAAACATATCATGTGAATTTTAGGGTTTCCCAGTTGTCCCCAATAAATTAGGAAGTGTCATGAAATATGAAGCAGAAATAATTATGTCGATCATTTTTTTAGAGACGTCAAACATTAAATGGGGTTAAATTGACCCCAAAGGTAACAGGAGGGTTAAAGGGGACGTATTATGCAAATTTCTTCACAAGTTGATCTGGTTCCTTGGGGTCTTAATGTAATGTTTGTAACATATTTTGGTCAAAATACCACAAGAATCATTAAACAGCCTTTGTACCTGTCAGAAACACCTCCCCACAGACTGACCTGTCTGAGTGGGCGAGGTGCTCCGGGTTGCCAGGTTGGAGATGGTGAAGTATCGTACCAAAGGCTCAACATGGTTGTATTATTTGGAAGGTAATTATCGTGTATCTGGCAACCCTGAGATGGGTTGACCAATGACTGTTCTCTATACCGCCAGAGCTCGCCAAGAAGGTGGACCGTAAGGGAGATACCATTTCAAAACGTGTAAGGGGTAAATACTAGTTTTTGGAAGCGTCGGAAGTAAAGATGGATGGATTTGAGTAAATATAAAGAAATGTAACACCAGCCAAGCTTGATTTTAGTTAAAGCAAGACAGTTATCTACTTTATCAACTTTGTTGAGCACCTAAACCTCACTTTGAAATATTGGCTTCATAACGTTACATGGGCAGAGAGGAGACAAAACTAACGTGAAGCACTTTCTTTCACTTTGTGTGGCCTGGAATGAAAAAAGACCGTCAAATCCTAAAAAAATGTAAATCCATAAAATAAAAAAACAGCTTTTCTCCGTGTCTAGATCTTAGGCTGAGGGGCTCTAGGGATCCGGATTTTGACAAGTTAATTAAATCCTTGCCATTGACCATTGGAAAAGCATTAAACATTAAGCCACATAATTCATTCTGGGCTTTTTTTTCCCCCAAGAAATTCCATGAAAGATGATGACAGCATCCTAAAAAAATATTATTTCTAGCAAAGGAGCCTTCAGGACTGACAGTTTAGCTATTAGTGTTTGTTCCATCCAGATGATTTTGGGGTGATATGCAGCTAGTTGTATTTTTCCTCCCACTGTTAGTCACATCCTAATGTTTTTTTTTTTATGCGTGTGGATGACAGATCACAAATAGAATTCAAAAAAACATTTTGACAGGAAACAAGTCACTTGGAAAGCGCCTCATTACGGCAGGACAAGCCTCCGCTGAAGTAAATGTTTAATGATGTTTCTGATTGTGTTTCTTTTTTTTGTGTGTATTTTATTCAGGTAATCAAATCAAATACAATACAATAATATTCTATATAATATACAAAAGAGAAAGACTGAAAAGGTACAGGTAGAAGCAAAAAATGCTTATATATTCCTATCCTAAATTAATATCAAATAAATAAGAAAAATCCTATGAAATAAAGAAAAAATAACAAAGAAAAAAATATATATGTTCAAAAAACTATATATATATATATATATATATATATATATATATATATATATATATATATATATATATATATATATATATATGCATACAATGGAGTTCACCATTCTTGAATCCATTTCAACATTATTCCACAATTGGACTCCTACAACAGAAATACATCCTATCCTAAATTGAAACCAAAATAAATCAGAAAATTAATATAAAATAAAGAAGAAATTGTGTTGGATTGAAGTGGGACTCACACCGAGGGCTACGACTGTAAACCGTGCCTATTAAACACTCGCCCCCTCTCTAGTGATATTCTAAGCACATACCACATGGCGTGTGGAAGCTTGGGGCCTTCAAGGATTCCCACTACTTCAGAAGACAGTAAATAATACATCTTATTGGATTTGAGGTCGGAGCGTCACACTTAAAAAAAAAAAAGGATAATATATGTGGCGCGACGGGCCACGGCGGGGACACAGAGGGATGAAATGAATACGTAAAAAAAAAGTGCCATCAGCAGAGTCTCACAGAGATAACCGCGCTGTCCTCTGGAGCGGCACACATAGTGTTGTTGTTCCTGCTCCTGAGCGGCTTCAGCTGCTGCATAATTGAATGTGAAAACAGTGCATCGCTCTGTCAGCGGGGACAGAATGGAAAAAACATCAGAGAGACGGGTGACGGAATATCGTTTCGCGCCGGGCTGTGTTTTTTTTCTTCCTTCAGTTGTGTGTTTTTTTATTTTACTTTAAGTTGGATCACTTCACGGAGTGAAAGCAACCCGGACATCCAGCGCCGTGACGACGTCACCGCCGCCTCCTCCGTCCCGGGAACTGGCCCTTTTTCTCAAAGGCGAGCGTGAACTTTTGACCCTGGGCTGGGACTCGTGGGACCAAAAATTCAGATGATTTGATTGGACGGGCCGGTCGGTTCGGCTCCGGTCGCCGTGCGTTTTGATTTACACTACTGTTCAAAAGTTTGGGGTCGCCGGGAACATGTTGTGTTTTCCATAAAAACTCACTTTTATTTATTAAATGAATATAAGATTATTACAAAATCTAGTCAAGACATTGACAAGGTTATAAATAATGATTTTCATTGTAAATATTAATGTTGTTCTTCAGACTTGTGGCTCAAAGGAAGGCCAGTTTTAGAGCTTCTCTCACCTGCATAACTGTTTTCAGCTGCGCTCACGTAAAAAGGGTTTCAATGTCAAGGAATAATCTGCTTGTGGAAAATGCAAAATAAAAAGTTAAAAAATATTTGTTTAAAGGGTTTCAAGGGGGTTCTACCCCTCTGCTCGTCTTCTAAGGCAATAACACAACGTACCACTAGAACATGGAGATGGGCCTCTACACACCTCTGTAGAGACTTCATTAAAAACAGAGAATAGTCATTTACCACATTAACTATGTAGAGAGTGTATTTCTGATTAATTTAATGTCATTTTCATTGGAAAAAGCAGTGCTTTTTTTTCTCTTTTTTCTAAGTGACCCCAAACTTTTGAACGGTACTGTATATCAAATGGAATCCGTGAAATTGGGATTCTTTGAACTTTTTTTCCGCAGCGAGAGAACGATAGTTGTTAACGTGCCAAAAAAACAGTTTCGAGTCAAATTAGTGCTGGTTTGTCAACACTGGTGTGTGCTGAGAATCAGAACAGAAGTCTTACAAATTCTCTGAATTTGTAAGTTCTACATTTTAAATGTTCACGGGGACATCCGCGGCCCTCGCTTCGTGAGCTGCAGAGGACTCTCGATGTCCTCGTCCACGACTGCAAGGCCGCCGATTACAACTTTGAGCTAGATGGTCATTTTTATTTCACCTTTCTCCTGGTGAAGATTAGTTTCTGACACTCGGGGAAACACACATTAGGTGTTTGAATACCACAGAATGAAGTCCACGACTTAAACATACCGGTTGCATGTTTCTTTTCCTCCTTTTTTTTTAAGGCCGCATTTACACAAGGGTTAGAGTATGTCACGGAGCTATTAGAGTGGACCCAACAGCACGACTCAGACAGGAGTCAAAACCGGGAGATCAGACCAAGAAGCAGACGAGTCCAAAAAGGGGCGGGGCTGAGAATCAGAGGTCAGGGCAGAGAATCAGAGGTCAGGGCAGGCAGGTCAGGAATATCCACTAACAACGCTGGAGAACTTATGAAAACACAAGACGACCTGTCAGAGGACAAGTGAGGGAACCTGAGGAGACAGGGACTAACGAGGGGAGGGGCAACAGGTGAGACGGGCATGAGGACCAGGTGAAGGTAATGAGGGACTAACGAGGGGAGGGGCAACAGGT
Source organism: Liparis tanakae (assembly GCA_036178185.1). NCBI lineage: Eukaryota > Metazoa > Chordata > Actinopteri > Perciformes > Liparidae > Liparis > Liparis tanakae. The sequence continues at coordinate 3,057,628 of CM070093.1, forward strand.
GAGACGGGCATGAGGACCAGGTGAAGGTAATGAGGGACTAACGAGGGGAGGGGCAACAGGTGAGACGGGCATGAGGACCAGGTGAAGGTAATGAGGGACTAACGAGGGGACCAGAGGCAGCTGAAGGGAGCTGGACTAACGAGATACTTAGGCCACATTTACACGTAGCCGGTATTTACAGAAACAAATATTTCTGCCCCTCCGTTTTCAAAAATAACGTTGTACACACAAGGTCGTTTTCAACAAAGTTTCTGTTCATATGAACCCGCATAAATACGCCGTCCGCATCCGTCCCATAGGACGCTCACGTGATGTTTGACCACCTAAAACTCGTTTGACCTCGTTCACACACAAACACAAGAACAGAGTTTCCAGAAATCTCCACTTTAGAAATGATCGTTTTCCGTGATAAAACCTCCGTTTTTGTATAAATGAAAGGCTAAAACACATGAAAGTATACGCATTTTCCCATCGTGTAAACGGGGTCTGAGTCTCCCACTTTATTCATCGGCATGGGGAAACACACATTAGGTGTTTGAATACTACAGAAAGAAGTCCACGACTTAACATACTGGTTGTATGTTTCTTTTTCTCTTTTTTTTGTGAAGGACCTCCGACACTCAACCTCGACGGCGCCGTGAAAATGTCGCTCGCGTGGAGGAAGGAGGCGCCGTTTTTTTGAAGTTAATTAACTGCTAACAACATTATTTGCTCGGGGAGTCGTTTGTTTTGGTTGAATACTGATTTCATTACTCAAAGCAATTTTGTATTTGTTCTTCCAGAGGCATGTAGCATTTGGAAGGAGAGACTATTTGTCTTAACCAGCTCGGTGTTGTGCTGAAGAGAAATAAATGAATGTGACCCAACGGAAAAAGAAAAACATCCCTCGCCCCGGCTCTCGTTCAAGAGTTTCCTCGGTAAGATTCAGGACAATTTTACTGCTGCCTGTAGTTTCAGTTATGCACAGGGAGGCAGAAATAATCTAATCTGCTGGAATAAATATCCATATTTTTTTGTTTTAAAGGCCTCGTTAAATTAGCTTGGTATGCTAATAATCAGGTTATAATAATAATAATAATAATAATAATAATAATAACACTTATTATTATTATTATTATTATAATTATAATAATTATTCTAATAATTATTATTCTAATAATAATAATAATCATAATTTATTTATTCTTTTATTTTATTTTATTTTTTTGTTTGTTGTTTTTTGGTCATGGTGTTGGAGGGTCAGAGGGTTAAAATTTAATATCTCTTCTAGAAAGATGCTGTATGAGGCGCGGTAAATTTTCATCCAATTGGCATGCAACTAATGCCAAAATGTTCATAATTCAATGCCCAACCTTGTGATATGCGAAGGTATGCGCTCTACCGAGTGCCCCTTCTAGTTCTAAATGTATTAATTTAAAGCATAAGACTTCCTCTGCACATGTGCAAAATAAACTATTACAACCTAACATTAGTTTGACTTACAATCCGCCAAGCTAACTACTGAATAAACCGTATTTAAAACACACACACAAACATCTCCGCTGGACGCGAGTGTGTCTTTGGATCGACACAAGAGCGCCATTCATTATTCAGAGCCTGATTTCGGCTTCAATTTAAAACATTAATAATAATGATAATACATTTGATTTATATAGTGCTTTTCCAGGTGCTCAAAGACGCTTAAATTATTATACATTATAATTGAAATATGAAAGCCCTGCAGAAGTGCATTACTGTGGATGGACTCAAAGGCAGTGGGAGTGAGCGTTGTCTGCGTACCTTTCATGCTTCTTTTTGCATATTATTAACACATGTATGACTCATTGATGATTGCGTGATTATTCCGCTCTCCTTTTTTCTCTCCCTCCAACGAACACTTCAAACGACTCGCACCACATTTGACGTGACTCAACCTCAATTATGACACTTTTTCTTTTGTGGTTGTCGTTAACAGTTTAGCGTCTCTACGCATCTGGAGTACCCGACTTTCTGAATGCATTATCTGGGAGGTGGGGTTTGTTGTGTGTGGCCAAACAGACGTTTATCCGCTCCATCTTTCTGAGCTACGCCTGCACTCGGCAGCCTGGCGATGTAATCCCTTTAATAACACTCGGCGCTCTCAAAGGAGCCGTTTCTTCTTAAAACCGCCAACCGCGGCGCTAACAAGCCTTTAAAAGAACATTATGAGTTATAATTTGAGAACATTATGAGCTCATTTCTCCAGGGGTAATTCACTAACCAGGCGCAGTGTGAGGCCCCTTTTTTCCTCGCTCTTTTTTTTATTTTATTGCATCTCGTCCCCGAACACCCGAAAAAGCGAAGCCGTAACATTCGTCACCGAGCTGCCGCCGCCTGTACTTCCTCGCGGCGGCGAGCGGGGAAGGTATAGCTCGGTATAGCTCCGGCCTTTAACTTCTCACAGCTAGGAGACAATTCGGCGTACCTTTCTTTAATGGTGCCGATTCGCCACATTGGAAATACTAACAGGGCTGATGTGCGACTGCAGTTGTCTCAATTTCATTCTAAAGAGATCAGGAGGAGTCGGAGGAAAGTAATGTCCCTTTCCGCCTGTTATTACTCTGATAGTTTATTTCTAAAACCAACAAAAAAGAACAAACTAAATGTTGACACTTTCTTTCTGTGCTGTGGTAAAAAAACACATCGGCCACCCAGGTGCATGCTGGTCCTGTGCCTATCCACCTCTACATATAACCACAGGTGCCCAGTGTTACCCAATCAGTTAACCTAAAAATAAATGTATTAAACTAAACTACAACTATCATAAGAAACAACTAACATATCAAAATATAACCTAAACAGGCAATAAACAATGAATATTACTTTACAATAAAACCTAAACACAAATGTCACATTAAATAAGTCCAACAGTAATAAAAAACAGTTATTATTACTGATGAGAAAAGTAAAGCATACATGAAAACACGAGGAAACTGTACGATGCATAGGTCTCTGTATCCTTTCTTTATTTAATGTCGTCTTGCCTTGTATTAAACACAAAATATAAGCTTTTGACTTAAAAAAATATTACAATATTTTGTGAACAGCTGAAACGTTCACTTTAAAAGCTCAATTCTCGCCTGTGTAAGTTATTGTTGCCAAACTGCATATAGATAGATAGATAGATAGATAGATGGATAGATGGATAGATACTTTATTAATCAAAATGTGTCCTCTCAGTAGCAGCACCAATAAACTAAACACGCAAGAATAAAATATTAAATATTAAAAAAAACAGGGATGAAAGATATCGACGTATACAAGTAAAATATAAAATACAAAATGAAGTATATATGCATATAAAATATATGTATATATATATATATATATATATATATATACACACACACAAACAAATATAATACAATGACTGTGCAAAGTATACAAAGTAAAATATAATATATATATATATATATATATATATATATATATATATATTTATATATATATATATATATAAATATATACACACAACATACATGCATACACAAATATAATACTAATGTATGCAGTGTAAAATTAAATTCAATTAAATATAGACAGAATTAAATTAAATATAGACAGACCATATTCCATTCGGTGCATGTGGGAGTGTGTGAGTGTGTGAGTGTGTGAGTGTGTGAGTGTGTGAGTGTGTGAGTGTGTGAGTGTGTTATCCGTGTTTGGGATGCACTGAATCACAGCCGCTTTGTGAGGTCCATTTCCTGGAGATGTTGCTGGCTGTGTAAAGCGCTGAGAACAGCAGCATCTTGTTTTTTACTTATGCTGGTTCTGATGAAACATCAGACATTTGCAAACTCGCTTTGAGGAACAGATTTTTGGTCGTCTTCCTTTCTTCGCTCCACAGGTATCATCCGTGCTGGAGCGCCCCGCCGTCTCCTTGTGAACTCCCTCCTGTGCTCCGACATGTCGTCTCACAGGCAGCTGAATAGTGACTCAACAGGTCTACGTTTCAGAACAGTACCCTTTGTATTTCGGATAATCCAATATAAAATGTTATATTGAATATAAAATATTCAATATGTGTTGAAGCGATGCATTCTATAGTGGCAATAAACAAATTATATTTGATGGAGAATTGTGTTTATTGTCATTTGTAACAACCGTGTCATTCTGTTACTTTAGCTGATGTTGAAGGCAGGTATTCAACCTGTAAGGCTGAAGGGAGGCGGAGAGAGACGTACAGATACCGTCAGAGGGGAAAGGAACCAGAGCAACAGCGATCGAGTTATTGTACTTGGGCCGACTGATTTGACCCACTTTGAGCTGCAGGAGCTCACAGGGGGCAATTAAGGTACTTTAGAACACTTTAGTGCCTGATTGGAGCCGTTTACGCCAAATAATCATTCTCTTGGATCTGAACACTAAAAGATTTCTAGATTTCTTTCGCCACACAAAGAAATCATACTTCTAGTGAATAAATAGCCATAAATACATGATAAAGAAATGATCGGTATAGCTCCGGCCTTTAACTTCTCACAGCTGGGAGAGAATTCGGCGTATCTTTTTTTTATTGGTGCCGATTCGCCACATTGGGAATAATAACAAGGCTGATGAGCGGGTGCAGTTGTCTGGATTTCATTCTAAAGAGATGCTGTTAGAGGCGTACAGGTTGCTGGGGGACGTTTTAGGATACACTGAGCACCTCTCTCCTCTTTTCTCTGTCGTTATGGATGCATTTTCATCTCTCCATCACACATTACTAACTCTGCTTCCTCCCCAGAGTCCTGTTGACTTCACGTCTTATAAGGTCATCGGACCCCATGAGACGTCATAGATCCCACCTGCCTGATGGATCATCGTCTGGATCTGGGAATATGCCGACTACCAACTAAGCATACACTCTTTGAATGTGTTATTACTCAGTAATGACTCCTTCTGGTCACATGACATCTATTCATGCGTCCATCCTGGAAAGGGATCCTCCTCTGTTCTCTTCTGAAGGGTTCTTCCCTTTTTTTCTTCCTGTTTTCCCATTTCTTGGGAGTTGTTCCTGATCCGATGTGAGGTCCTGGGACAGGGATGTCTATGTGTACGGATTGTAAAGCCCTCTGAGGCAAATGTGTGATTTGTGATATTGAGTAAAATAAACCGCATTGAATTTAATTGAATCCTACAAGCATGCAGCACTGGTTTTGAAACATGTATCCCATGATGAGCTTTATACATCCAGCAGGTTCATCTGTGGGCTTTTGATGTGATGCAGAGTTGATATACAGCTTCCAATCCTCCTACTGACGGCAGTAAAGGCATTTATTTATTTATTTGCAATCAGTTTTCCTCTGCTGTTCATTTTGTATTTCTTCCTGCTACTCATCACACCTTACACTTACAATAAAAACACAAACAAGGTGAGTCGTTTCTGCCTCAATAAATAATTTCCATAACTAGAACGGGCCCTCGGTAGAACGCATACCTTCGCATATCACAAGATTGGGCATTGAGTTATGAACATGTTGCATTAGTTGCATGCCAATTGGATATAAATTGACCGCGCTATAGTAAAAAGAAGATTTTGACCTTTTAATGACCTTGACATTTGACCCATTTGAATATACGGACACGTAAATGTCACACATAAATAAATGAAGAAATACGTGTGGACACATAAATAGATAAATAAATAAATGAAGAAATACAGAAATGTAGAAATATATTTATTTAATGATGTCCTGTTGATTTATAATTTATATTTATTCATTCGTGTATTTATTTTTATATTTATACATTTATTTAAGCATTTATTTATTTATAAATGTATTTATTTATTTATACATTTATTTAAGCATTTATACATTTATTTATACATTTATGTAAGCATTTATTTATTTATTCCTAAATTTATTCATGCATTTATTTATTTATACTTAAGTCATTTTGAGTCCTCCATAGCATACAAATACGCGGCGATCAAAACATTACCATTTTCAATGCGAAGGTAATAAGGCTTTTCTTTTTCCTGTGACTTTCATTTGCCACTAAAGTGTGAGTTGCAGATTAGAATAAAATCTCAGACTCCTCACAACTTCTACTGCTATCATTACCAACGGCACAAGAAAAAAGGCTTTTTCCTCCCCGTTGGTGGCGGGCCAAATCCATTGTGTTTCCATTTTTCAACTTCTCCTGCTGCCCTTATCCAATTCAGGGCTTATGATTGTAATACTAAAACAGAGCGAGTTGTCATACCAGAAACGGCGATGATGAATGCCCCGTTGCTCTCTGTGCTTGTTTGTTTTGGGGTGGCGTGGGGGGAGGCGGGGGCGGCAGAATTGAATTTCATGCTTAGTCGTCGAGGTGCATTTTCACGACCGCGCGGCCGCTCCGCTGTACTTTTAACCGGCGGCTTTGATTAAATGGAATAGTTCTGTTATCTGGATAAAAAAGGGGGGGAAACATGAGGACGATAGTGGGCCAGGGAAAATAATGAGTTCTTTCATCTTGGCAGTGAGGGCGTCCGCTTCTTTCAGACTTCCCAGGGAGACGTACACAGCTTAAGGAAACGTTTAATTAGAAAATGTCCACCTTGTGTCTGCGTGCTATGTGTGCGGAATAATAACGTTTATGATGTGAATATGACGGCACGTTTTCCTTTCGCCCGCCTTCGCCGCTCAAAGACGGGCAATCAATTGGTTCTGAAGAGGGAGAGGAAATACTCAACCGCCTACATTACTGCCACCGCTCTGAAGGCGACGACGAGGGATTTTAAAACGTATTTCATATCGCTTGAGACGAGGCGATTGTCCTGGACGTGTGTGTGTGTGTGTGTGTGTGTGTGTGTGTGTGTGTGTGTGTGTGTGTGTGTGTGTGTGTGTGAGACAAGACCCTTGTGTGAAAGTTGCAGGAAGTTAAGAAAAAACGACGGTTCGAAGCCATTGGTCACGATGACACTTATTGAAGCGCTGTGGTCTAAGGCCACATTTACACGTAGCCGGTATTTACAGAAACGAATATTTCTGCCCCTCCGTTTTCAAAAATAACGTTGTAAAAAAAAAGTTTCTGTTCATATGAACCCGCATAAATACGGCGTCCTCATACGTCCCATAGGACGCTCACGTGACGTGAAGCATCTTTAGTCGCACACTGTGACGTTTGACCACCTAAACGGGGTCTTAGAGTAATCAGCCGTTTAAATAATCCGACATGCGTTTGAGGCCGACACTGTAACAGTTTGGCTCCACACTTTCCTTTTTTTATTAGTGGTTTTCATCCTGTCTCTAACTATCACGTCAGTCCAGCTCCCTTCAGCTGCCTCTGGTCCCCTCGTTAGTCCCTCATTACCTTCACCTGGTCCTCATGCCCGTCTCACCTGTTGCCCCTCCCCTCGTTAGTCCCTGTCTCCTCAGGTTCCCTCACTTGTCCTCTGACAGGTCGTCTTGTGTTTTCATAAGTTCTCCAGCGTTGTTAGTGGATATTCCTGACCTGCCTGCCCTGACCTCTGATTCTCTGCCCTGACCTCTGATTCTCAGCCCCGCCCCTTTTTGGACTCGTCTGCTTCTTGGTCTGATCTCCCGGTTTTGACCCGGCCTGTTTTCAACTAGAGACGTTCATCTTTGTGACTCCTGTCTGAGTCGTGCTGTTGGGTCCACTCTAATAGCTCCGTGACATACTCTAACCCTTCGGCAACTGACTGTATTATAACTAATGCCGAATCACTTTGTTGTTGTAGCTGGTGAAGATCATTTAAATGTCTTTATTTACTGCGAGCTGACAACACATCATCTTTTAAAAAGTACAATATCTTCCTCTGAGATGTGGGGAATATGACAGGAAATATAAATACTCAAGTTAAGTACTAATATACCTTTTAAATTGAGTAAATACGTTTACCACAGCTCATAAAGGTCCTAAAATCTTTTCTTCTGTAACTAATATGTCACATGTTGTTTTTGCTCATTTTTGTTATTTTTCTATTCCTTTCGGCTTTATCCATATTTAGCTTTGATGTTGAGGAAAAAGCATCGAGGTTGCCAGCAGTCAGCACAATTAGCCACGTCAGGTTATGATCAAACCGCAGTGCAGGTGCAGACTGCACCATGTGTTTCTTTACGAGGGGGGGGGGGGTGGCAGGCTATACTCTTCCTTATAACCTTACTTTTTACACATATTCCTTTAGTTTTCCTTTAGCTTTTAGTTTTTGTCAATGAAACATTTTAAGAATGTCGTTTTGTTTTGTAGACGTGATCAGCGCGGGTTCCTATTTTACGAGGGGAGGGGCAACAGGTGAGACGGGCATGAGGACCAGGTGAAGGTAATGAGGGACTAACGAGGGGAGGGGCAACAGGTGAGACGGGCATGAGGACCAGGTGAAGGTAATGAGGGACTAACGAGGGGACCAGAGGCAGGTGAAGGGAGCTGGACTGATGAGATGGAAGCAGGATCTGGAATGACATGATAGTTAGAGACCCCGTTTACGCGATGGGAAAACGCATATACTTTCATGCGTTTTGTCCTTTAATTTAAACAAAACAGAGGTTTTATCACAGAAAACTATCATTTCTAAAAACTCCGGCCAAAGTGGAGATTTCTGAAAACTTTCACCTCGTTCACACACAAACACAAAGTTTGTGTGTTTGCGTGTGAACGAGGTCAAACGAGTTTTAGGTGGTCAAACGTCACAGTGTGCGACTAAAGATGCTTCACGTCACGCGAGCGTCCTATGGGACGTATGCGGACGCCGTATTTATGAGGGTTCATAGAAACGGAAACTTTGTTGAACACAACCTTGTGTTTACGTTATTTTTTCAAACTGGGGCAGAAATATTTGTTTCTGTAAACACCGGCTATGTGTAAATGTGGCCTGAGTCATAATGAGAACGTGTGAAATTGTTCGTACAGTGTGAATCACGCGCTGACCGTGTTTTGGAGCGTGTATCGCGGCCATCGTGTGTCGGCGTCATTACGTGTGCTCATCTGCAGGTAAAACCTTTCTAGCCGACCCCCTCTAAGTCTTCACTTACGCGGGCCTGTGTGTTCTGTGCGTCACTGAACTCATCCCTCCCGTGTAGCTTCCTGCTTTGATTTGTGCGACGCTCGATCCGCTCCCGATAACAAACTACAGCCTCTCAGGAAGCCGAGCCCGCAGCTGCTCCGCCGCTCGCCGCGTCCTCCATCTTCCACCCTTCTCCCCTCTCGCACTCACCGGCTTTTATGGAGGCAATAAATAACCTCGCTCTGTCGCCATGTTTAACTTGGTTTTAGAGGCCAGCGGAGCAGTCGGAGTCTAGCAACATCACACTTTGAAAAAAACAGGGTTCATCGGGAGGGTCTTCAAAGACCCGCAGAGACCCAAAAAAGACCAGAAAATTCCCTTTTTTCTATTATATATAAATATAGTGGCGTATAGATAGTATATAGTATAGATACTATATACAAAGTTATATGAGAAGATTTAGAGATTTATTTAGCTTGATAAGTTAGGACCACAATTAAATAGTTCACGTAAAAACATAAACTTTGTTGAATACAGAACATGTTGATGGAAATGATACGGCTGGTTAGAGTTACCCTGACCCCCCCAGATTGACGTCAGGCTGAATGAATGAAGTCAAATGGCGGTTCAGTCTAATTATCAAACTAGCCCACCTATGGCAGGTTGGATTGCAACTCATTATTATTGGATTACTATTATTAGTGGATATAATTATTCAGTAATATGTGTTTTTTTTAATTGGTCAATCACTTGAAAGAATTGTGAAAAATGACTCCTCACTCAATTTTCCGAGCTCCCAACAAGAAGATATCTGAGAGGTTTTCTTATTCATTTTTCGCAATTCTTTCAAATTATCGACCAAAGTGAGCTCGGAACCGGCAGAACTTCGGTCCACGTTCCCCTCTCCTCATACAGGTCTGGTCAAAGCAGGGTTGCCAGGTATGTGTGGCAAAACCAGCCCAATGGCCAATCAAAACCAGCCCAAAACTCATTCAAAAAAATCATTGCCAAATGTATAATAATGTCTACAATGTAACACCAAATGTTTGGTATGCCAGCATTAAAAGCAGTTTTCTCAAGGACCTTTTTAAAATGGCCTTGTGTAATTATATTTTGTTTAAAGATATTCATGTAATTTGCCTGCAAAATAGGTCTACCCGAACCAGCGGACAAAAAATTCGGCAACGCTTCAAAAGTAGCCCAATTCCGCGGGAAGACATTGCTCTGTGAGGTACATTATATTGTGATCAAAATCCTCGGACATATTAAATTGTTAACTGTCAGACTTACGATGAGGAACTTCCATCTCGGGTTGATTTTGGCACTCCCCGAAAGCGTAGTTATTCCGAACATGGCGTAGCCTTTTGGTCCGGCCCGCTTCGTCCTGGTTCTGGTTACGTCCAGGGCCTCTGGCAGTGTGGCGTGGTTTGGGCTTAAGTCCGACTGAGCAGCGAGGCGAAGCTCTGCTTTTTTTTGGAGTCACGGGGTGGAAACGGCTACATGTTTGAGACTTTTTTTGGCATTTTGGTGACGAATAATTTGACGAAAAATATTGAATTTTCTATGAAAAATGATTCCTCCATGCTTTATTTATAGGTTTGTTACTATGGTATTGTTTTTGTTTTGTTATTTGTAAAAGGTTTTTTTATTTTTATTTTGTACTTCTCTTTCTACATATAATCTGAACAATTAAAATATGTTTATGTGAGATTCTGAACACTAATGAAATATTAATGTAATATATATATATATATATATATATATAAATAAAAATAATATATATATATGTATATATATATATATATACATATATATATATTAAATGGAATATATATATATGTTAAATGTATATTTTATTAGTGTTCAGAATCTTACATACACATATTTAAATTGCTATATTTAGTTCAATATATATATATATATATATATATATATATATATATATATATTGAATTATGAGTTAACTAATTAATCCAGTTGTCCAAACAACAACAGTCATTCTAAGTTACTCTAAATTCATCCTGGTGTTGATGTTGTCGTTGGACTTCAGGCAAGGCACCAAAAAAGGAGATTTTACAGATCCAAGAATCTTTTCAAGGGTCCAAGCCTGACAAAAATATGTGCTTCTTTCGATCCCTTCACAGATTGAAGGTTTGGCAATTCCCCTCGGTGTTCATGAAACATTAATGAATTCTCTTAAGCAACTTTCTGAAGTCTCCTTGCGGTTGCCCTTTAAAGAACCCCTAAATGTTCCTAAAGGCCCGTAACTTGTCACAGACTAGATTAAGCCAGGCTAAAACAAACTTAAAGAGTGTTTCTGAGAGGGACGGCTTCTAATGGAGTCGCCTCGACTAAGTGGATGAAAAGGGATTCAGGGGGATTCAGAGGCGACTCTCATTAATTGTGATCTATGTATGTTTTAGCGAGGATTACCGAGGGAGATGAAGGAAGCAGCATTTACCTGCGCAACCATTTTAAATCCCTCATGGATCTGAAAGACAAATAACGGTTACCGCGCTGAAGGGCCACGGCCAGGAAGAGAGAAGGAGAAGGGAGGCGAGTCTTTCCAGCTGTCCACCTTTTTCATAACATCTTCTATTCGAGGGTGGACACATGTCTGGGCCTGTTGTGAACAGCTCATCACTTTTCAAACAACATTTTAATCGGTAAACTGTGTGAAAATATGAAAATAAACCAGATATATGGACATCTTATGAACAGAGAATAGATAGCAAAGCTTATTTATTACAACATGTCACATTTAAAGCGTAATTATATACAAGCACCAGGGTGTAATTCAAACTATTGTATTATTAGCTTGCTGTTAGATTGACATCATTTATTGAGCTTCTTTATAAATGTTTCTGTTATTGCTGCACGCATACAAATTCATCTCCAGTCTTCTGTCCATTGACAGATTGATCATTTGCATTTCTTGTTTTTGTACTGCACTGTGATGTGAATCAAGTCCACAGACTGCAGGATGCATAACCAACACAAACAGAAGGTGGTGGGAGAATCACTGGGAACATTTACTTTGGTAAAAGAAGTAGAAATAAAAGTCAGACGTTCAAAATTCAACTTCGGTAAAAAAAAATATAAGTACCGAAAGCATATACTCATTGAGCTAAATGGCCCATTTGAGAATAACATTTTATTTAATATTTCTGAAGTGTTGGCAGTGATTTGTTCTGGCGGACCCGTGACACGGGTTGTCGCTGACGGTGGAGAAGCAGGTCGGCGGTGTAGTTCACACATTTCACAGATAAACCACAGAATGAGGCTAACATGATGGATGATCAACTAATTTGTTCTTCTCTCTCTCCCTGGGGGATTACAATTTCCCTCGTTATCTTGGAAATCGTCCTCTCAAATACGTCAATGTCTTCATGCCGCGATAGTCAGCGTCAGAAGTTATTTAATAATGGATTTAAACATATGATAATAAACAGCTGAAACAAACTTAAGTAAATACTCTGTAACAGTTTAGCTGCACATCTTCCTTTTTTTATTAGTGGTGTTCATCCGTTCTCTAAGGCCACATTTACACATAGCCGTATTTACAGAAATTAATATTTCTGCCCCTCCGTTTTCAAAAATAACGTTGTACACACAAGGTTGTTTTAAAAAAAGTTTCTGTTCATATGAACCCTCATAAATACGGCGTCCGCATCCGTCCCATAGGACGCTCACGTGACGTGAAGCATCTTTAGTCGCACACTGTGACGTTTGACCACCTAAAACTTGTTTGACCTGAAAAAAAAGAAGAAAAAAAACCTTTTCAGAAATCTCCACTTTGGCCGGAGTTTTTAGTAATGATCGTTTTCCGTGATAAAACCTCAGTTTTTGTGTAAATGAAAGGCCAAAACGCATGAAGATATATGCGTTTTCCCATTGTGTGAACGGGATCTTAAAGAGGCGGTCGGCTAAAAAGGTTTTACCTGCAGATGAGCACACGTAATGACGCCGACACGGGCTCCGAAACACGGTCAGCGTGTGATTCACACTGTACGAACAATTTCACACGTTGTCATTATGACTCGGATAGCAGAAGCACCGGATACATTTTCATACGCGACGGAGCAATCCAACAAAGAAGCACGGAGAACCACACAACACACGCACACACACAATGTGCATGTACACACGATAATACAATCTCAACAACCCTTTCCTCCTAACAACTTCCCACTTATCCACTTTGCCTCAGACAATTTTCTTGGCAGAAAAAAACCAACAACCCCACCACGAGTCTCTGTTCAGCAGCTGATAGCGAGAACGCCGTGGCTTCCAACAGCCTGAAGATGAGAAGGTCCAGCCGAGGTGGATTAGTTGATATTCTCTTTGTAGCGCTGCGTCCTTAACTCACGGGGCGGCGGGTTGGCTTCGAAGTCGAGTTTTGCTTGTTATGTTCTGAACGTCTGGCGGGCGGACAAATGCTTTTGTCACTTCGGCTCGAGCTGGATGGCGGCTGAGTGATGACACGACAACATGAGCGAGCTGCCGCTCGTTAATGTAAATGTTAATATAACGTACACTACCGTTCAAAGGTTTGGGGTCACCGAGACAATCTTGTGTTTTCCATGAAAACTCACACTTTTATTTATGAAATGAATACAAGATTAATACAAAATATAGTCAAGACATTGACAAGGTTATAAATAATGATTTTCATTGTAAATATTAATGTTGTTCTTCAAACTTGTGGCTCAAAGGAAGGCCAGTTTTAGAGCTTCTCTCACCAGCATAACTGTTTTCAGCTGCGCTCACATAAAAAGGGTTTCAATGTCGAGGAATAATCTGTTTGTGGAAAATGCAAAATAAAAAGTAATATATATATATATGTTTTAAAAAAGGGTTTCAAGGGGGTTCTACCCCTCTGCTCGTCTTCTAAGGCAATAACACAATGTACCACTAGAACATGGAGATGGGCCTCTATACACCTCTGTAGAGACTTCATTAAAAAACAGAGAATAGTCATTTACCACATTAACTATGTAGAGAGGGTAATTCTGATTAATTTAATGTTATCTTCATTGAAAAAAAAGAAAAATAAGGACATTTCTAAGTGACCCCAAACTTTTGAACAGCTACAATTAAATGGCTGTTGTCAGGTACGTCCGTTTCAGAAGGATAAGTAAAGTTGCCGGTTGCCGGTTGCCGGTCGTCTCCCACGGGGCCGTCTGACTCTCAACTTGACGATTTGTTGCAGCTGTTGTCAGTTTCCAGTGCGGAGCAACAGTTCAAAATCACACGAGAGAAACACGGCGGCGATGGGTGTGCTAATGAGGTGCCTGTTGTTTACTGCATGACGGCCTCACACACACACACACACACACACACACACACACACAAACACCTTGATACACACACACACACGGCGGATCCCTCTGTCAAACATCGGCTCGCTTCATCGTTAACGCGGCGAGCGTCGCGCCGCCGTCTTCCCTCGGCGTCGCTCTGACAGTCGGCAGATGAACGCCGTGGCGGCACGCGGCGCTCAGACCGCGGTGGCGGGAACACAATGGAACACGATGAAACACAATGGAACGGGCCTGAAGTGATTGTGCATTCATTATTCCTGATATCGTATGCGATCGGTAGTTTGACTGCACGGTGAGCAGCTGAGTGAGATTGAGGATAATTATTAATCATCATTTTGCAGCTGTTCGCTCTCACGGCTGGAATTCTACCGTCGATAAAATGAGATTCGCCGACTACATTTGCAAGACTGGTTTTCCAAATACGATAGTATGTGGTCTAATACTTTTTTACTTAATGGTTTATTTAATACGGGACGGTGCACATTGATAAAAACATTTCAGTTAGCAAAGAGGCTATTTTTCATCTGTAGTCCCAAAGATGCTGATGTTAAGAAGATACCGCAAAACACAAGATTAGAAAGACAATCTACAGACAAAGCAAA